>BGPR01004466.1:50401-111635 GCA_013235015.1 Araneus ventricosus | reverse complement strand
ATTATTTTAAGTAGAAACATTTAACCGACTGAAAAAATAAGTCGAGAATTTTTTTTTTAAATATGTTCTTTCGTCATTTTCACAAAAAAAAAATGCTGTTTTAGTTTCTAATAGACCACAACAATTTTGAATTGTGTATGTTTAGGGTTTGTTGCATCAAAAATAAGAAAAATCGGGAGAAAATTTCGGTTAATAAATTTAGTGTTCATTTATAACAAAACAAACCAGATCTCACAAATTCAACACGAGTTGCAAATGTAATGAAAATGTTCTTCCTGGAAATAAGAGAAGAAAGCTACAGCCAGCAATTGATGCCCAGGTGTCAGTCTTGAGTTGAGGCACCGTGATGGAAAAATAATTTATTTTATGTTTCTAAATTACAAAAAAGAATTTCAATGTTACTATGTCTTTCGGATTCTTAAAACTACCTTGGCATATTTTAATCTTTTGCTTATATTTTTGTAAATAAAATTAAAAAAAGGCCAAGACTTAAAGGATTTAGTCTTTTGTCCTACCAGCCCATTTAAGCAATTTTTCTGGACGTTTTCTAAATAAATAAATAATAAAAATCTGAAACTCCTTCATACGTATCCCTTACATTTATGAGTTTTGGGGAGGGTATTTTTATCATGGTTACATCGTTGTGGTGAAAGAGCAGCAATGGCTTTACTCAACTGTTCTGCTTTTGAGAATATACTGACGTATTGAAATTGAGTTTCAACTTCGCAAATAACATTAAAATATAAATTATGGGATTTAAAATATTAACGAAATTAACTCTTGTAATAGTGCTGTAGCTAAAGTAAGGCAGGCAGGTCACTTGCCCTGGGTGCCATTACCAGGCGGTGTGTAAAATGGAGATTATTTAACACATCTGCGTTTTTTTATCACTCTCTCATTATTATTTACGAAAGATACAAAGAAAATATTGTAATTGTCAAAAAATTTGATGACGATATTTTGATTAATTTTCAAGTGTAAAACTTCCTTGAGCCGGAAAAATATTTTGGAATTATGCATACCCGTCTCTAAAATGCCATAACCCATAAGCGCAAATTTAGAACTAGATGGATGAAATTTAGTATATATAGTCATAACACTAAATGATTTCGAACAAATTTTGGATGAAATTCGTTCAATATCTATCTGTCCGTCCGTGTGTATGCGGACACGACGAATCAGCACCGCAACCAGCTAGATAGATAAAAAAATTAGCTTCGTTTTATCATTAGAATCGTTGGAATTTTGAATCAAATCTTCAAAAGTTAAGGCGGCCTGTCTCCCCTATCTACTTGTGAGTATGCAGTGTTCTAACACAAAAGTGCAGAAAACTAGATAAATGAAATTTGTTACATGTACCAAAATTGAATCTCTTTATGAAATTTTGGTACCAGCTGAAGAAAGGGATGCGTCCAAATATATATTCTCGGTTCTCCTCGCTATAATACTGGCTTATTCCGAATGGGATTATATTGTCCAATTCGACCGAACACTTTCTTTACTATTAATTTTTTCAGAATATTTTTCAGAGACAGAGGTGCACAGTTTATCATTTGTCCTCATTACTTTCTAAACCGTTTGATTTCCATATGGTACCGCAAAAAAATTTACACGTAATTTAATTTTCCACTTTCAACGAATTTTTTTAAAAATCGAAATTAACTAATGGAGGAAGCTTATTAGATTCTGTGGCCTTTTATCTTCCAATTCTGTAAATAAAAGTTTAGTGACATGTTAATCGCCTAGTAATGATTATTATATTTATTATTTACACAGGGAGGTTAAAAACGTGACCAAATTTGATATAGCATATGATAAGACCAAAAAATCACATAGGGAACATGGTGGCAAATGCCATCTGAGGTGCAGGATGGCATATAACATAAAACAAAAGCACCAAAATCCCGATATCTTTCTGAATATTCGCAGTATTGAATTGACACATTTATGGGTTGCCCCTATATATCTGGTTTCTAGTTCTGAGAAAATTGCGCTGACGAGATAAAAGTAGTAAAAATTATTTATCATTAAATGTTTATTTGACAGAGCCGTTTATTATAGTTGTGAGTATTTCTGGGCTCAGATATTTCGTGAAACTTCCGCAAGTTATAAAGGGAACACGAGTGAAAAATTTAGATTTTAATGAAATTTTATACTAAATATTCGTGCTATTTTTACGAAAATGTGTTCTCACATTACAAAGTGAATGATGAGGGCTCATAAACATTATCAGCCTTTCTGCAAAGCGGGTGAGCCAACCTTTTCCACTTCATCAATTTCTGGTCGGTCCCCTAAATGCCTCGTGACCGAATCTTCAATGTAAATTGTGAATTAAAGCCTACTTTTATATGGTAGAAGTTCGAGAAAAAATTCATACAGCATTTTGGGGAGAAATGTGCACATCAGCTGTGGAAGTTGTAGCTGAATGCACTCGCTTGTGCCTGAACAAACTTTCAGGTTAAGTGAGGTATACATAATCAAATTTAGTTTTTTGGAATACATCCCGAAGGGCTGTATGAATTTTCTTCAAACGTCGACCATATAAATAATGGGTTTTAACGACAATTTACATTGAAGATTCGGTCACGAGGGCATTTAGAGACAGACCAGAAATTGATGAAGTGGAAAGGATTTGGGATCATCCCGCTTCACTACAGAAAACTGATAATGTTTTGCAACTTTCATCAATTCTTTTTGAGTGATAAAAGTGCAATATTTACAAGCATTCTCGCATATAAATAAAACGAATATTCGGGAAGATATAGAAGTTTCTCTAAGAAACCTAAATTTCGAAAGTTGTTTTGTTTAAAACTGATGAGTTTTTTCACGAAATAATACGAAATTTACAGAATACTTCACAATATGCTAGAAAAGTACTGTATTAATATTTGAAGTAAATACATTGATAATTAAAGAAGATATCGCAGTTTGAAGTAAATAATTTTTACTGCACGAAAACTTCTTACATACAAGACATGACAGTATGTCATCGAAGCATTATATAAAAAAATTAAAAGTAAATACTTTGAATATTCAAGGAAATACGAGCATATTTGTATAAAATAATTTTTTTTCATAATTTCAAAATAAGGTATATTAGGCAATTTATATTAAATTCCAGTTTAACATCTTTAAAAGTCAGAAAATATCGGCATTGCAGCGAGTGGAATTAAATGTTCTCCAAGAGAAGCAAAATAATGAAGGATATTCTTGGCCAAATGATATTTAAACTTTAAATCTTCGAATAGTAGTCGAAATGCAATTTAAACTGTGTTTACTATAAGTATGCATGGCATTCAACATTCAACATTTAGAAAAAATTCAGATCTGGTGTATTGGTTGGTTGGTTGTTTTATGTTTCTCTGACGTAAGAGCCAGTTTTACTATAATTGCGCCAATTCGGTGTAATGGAGATTTAAGTTTAAGAAGTATAAGTTTGTGAAAACCCCTCATCGTTAAAGGTTTCTCTTAGAGTGAAAACTGAAATTCCTCCTCGTTACAACGCCGATAACTTTCTGAATTTTGACGGTATTCAGTTGGAAACATCTGCTGCCTCTCCCTATATATATATGGCTTCAAAAATTATGAAAGAAGATGTATACTATGTTTCGCACACGCGCAGTTAAAATTTACTACTAATACTATATTGAATATACAAAGTAATATTTCCTTTAAGGAATCTATTTGTCGATTCTTCTCATTTGAAAGTTTTTTCACTTTTCCCTTCATATTTTCATTGTGATATCTGTAGGTAAATCTTTGTCCTTGGTGATTCCAGATATTTAATCTCTCATAATCTAAAATGATCTTATACATCACAGTATGAACTATGTATATTGACAGTATAAAGAAATAGTCGTTTTTTAAAGTCGGCAAAGTCTGCTCATTGAGTCATATTTTTTTGTATGTCACACCCCTAGATGTGACGCTCGCCACGTCCCTGATAGCATTTTGCTGAGCTTTGAAAACTGGTACAGAAAACAACGATAGACTGGGCGCAATTAAGGGATACATAGTAATTAAGTTTAAACAAACAAAAAAAGTAGTAGTCTCTGTGAACAGTAGATCTCGCCCCCGCCCCAAATAAAATTTTTTTCTCCTTATTGCATTTTTTTAAATGTTTAGTAAATGTTGCTATTCATTGTGATATTTGGCAATTGTTTGTAGGGTCGAAAGACATCATAATTTGATTACCGAGGATGTACCTTGGTGTCCAAATGTTTAGCACATTTCTTAAGATGTGACAAATTAAGAGTTAATATGAGACAATGGTTCGCAATCAGTATAATTTGGTCGAAAATGCATTTTATAAGCAGAAACATGTCGAGAAATTTGGGATTTTTTTAAAAAATTCGTATCTTTCCCAATAATATTAGTGGTATTTTTAGGAAAATGCACGAAAATATTATGCACATTAAACAAAATCTCTGACAAATGCTTCATCCCTCGATATCAGCTTTCTGTGGAGCGAGATGAGTCGAAACTGTCTTCATCACTTTCTGGCCCCTCCCCAAATGCCCGTGACGAGATTTTCACAGTACAATATGAGTTCATACTACTGTATGCCCCTGATTTAAAATCATGATACCCATATTAACACCAAATTTGACTCTTCTTAAGAATTAGCAAACATTTGACACTAGTGTATCTTCTTTGTCCGCAGATATTCACTATATCTTAGAAAGCTATATTTACAATCAATGTACACATTACACCAAAATTGTGTAGAACACTTCTAAACAAATACAACACTTTAAAAAAATAAAATACAAAGTTATGTGCTAAAATATATGCAATGAAATTCAAGTGGAATAAAAATTTTCTCTCGCTCTCTTTCACTTCGCGCCTCTCTTTCACTCTCTCCTCATAAAACATAAGTCAATCGCTCATATTCTAACAAAGGCAAAGATATAACGCTTTTGTAAGCAAATGAAATAGATGTTTACCAAAAGCACACACCCAGAAATGTTGCTCTGAGGCAAGCATTGAATTAATTTAAGTCCTTTAGCCTTAACCTCTGTAGTCGGGAGGCTGTGGTTTGAATGTTTATTGTATATATTTTATGCACATGAGGTCTTAAACAAGATGCTGGTCACTGTCAACTATTCAAATCCAAAAAAGTTAAATGCAAACTTAGCAAGATTTTCGTGTTTTTACTGAATATATCTTTCCGAAAATGTTATGCCCTACCAAAAGTGATTTACACCACATTTTAAAACATTATCTTTCAGTGACACTAATTTAATTTCCATACAATTTTTCCTCTCATTTTAATAAATTTTAAAAAAAATTAATTTTATACACAATGTGTATAATAGTTTTTAATGTTGATAAAGAAAAAAAGTGCACATACGAAGAACTGTTGCTAAAACGCAAAAAAAATGCTAGAAAAGATGATTTTTTTAAAGTTTAATGCAGACAATTCACAATTTATACTGCTATGATTTGGTATAGTTTCATGTTTTTATTAATCAATAAGTAATTTATCTACCCAAAATGTCCATTAAAAAACCTTTCTTATACTTCAGTATTTCTGAAAACAATCTGAAGTTCTTAGATAACAACATTACAGAGAGAATTAGTTTTGGTGTTTTTTAAAATCGTTTTGCTTCAAAATGATGTTTTCATTATAACTTAAAAACGTTTCACACGATAAAGGATTTTGTGTATAATAATATTTTATACAAAAGTATTTAAACCTGAGCGACGCTGGGTATATCAGCTAGTCAAAAAATAAAAGCAGTATCATCATTCGTCCCTCTCCGCAGTTTTTTTAGAAGGAACAGCAGCTATCGAAAATAGTACTGATTTCTGCCGTTGTGTATGCGCAGTAACAACTAAAGCCTGGGTAACAACGTGCATTCGTCCCACTTCACGGTTTGTGAAGGGAAGAACACTTTCCTGAATACTAATGCAACAACTTTCTCCTGCCAGAGACGGTAGAAGAGAACTTTTAAAAGTTTTCCATAAGCAGAAAATTTATTCAAGTGAGCCTGAAATTTGAATGTAAATTCTAAAAAAAATAAAGGATAGTAATTCATAAATAAAAATTATTTAAAAAAACATTGTGTTAATGATTTTACATAAATAAATACGGAAGTAACGTACCTACATGTGTATATATTTTAACTTACAATAATTCACGATTTTATACTTCCTCCGCAATTGAGTAAATATTAACAACTTATTTTTAATTTTAACTGTTTTATCGATTACATTTAATTAAAATTGCTGATTTTACCAAATATATTAATTGCTTAGTTACAGTTTCTTTGTTAAAGCTTGTCTACATCAAGTCAAAAAAATCTTATTATGATTTTTTATTAACTTATAATTAAATTAAATAAATTAATCTTAAAAGTCAAATTTCAAATGTGCAGAAAGGCATCACTGTGCAATTTACAGATAGATTACGTTGCCGCCAATACTGAATAAATGTTGTAAATTTGTCCTGAACTGAAAGTTACTGCTCAATTACACACAAATTAGATTCATATGCTCTCCAATAGAAATTAAAACTGACAGTGGCGGCGAATGGGTAGAAAAGAAGGAGCAAAATATTTACAGACATCTAAAAGTTCCCATGTCTGAAGGAGTATAGTTTAAAAAAATGTAGTTAAAAATTAGCTAGTTTTTTCGAACACTGTTGCTTTATTAGATTCCAAAGTTTTGGCAGCTAAAATAAAATAAAAATTTAATGTTTCCTTAAATAAGAAAATTGATTCCTCCCCCCCCCCCCTCCCCGATTCACGTACTTAAAACTGATGCCAGGGCTTAATTACCGATTTGATGCGAATCATTGTTCTATGAAATGAAAACTTACAGAACCGTTCACAACCATCAAGTTCTAATCGTTAATAATAGATGGCGCGCATAAATGTGCTCGTACAGATGATTTTGATCAACTTCAGTGGTCCCTCAGGGTGAAGAGACATTTTACGCGAACAATTCGAACTTGATTCTGTGCCAGATTTTGGCTTATTTTCCCTGACAATAAATATGCAACTTCTCACTCAAAGTTTATGTCATGTCCTTTTGAAATTTTTTTACAGCTATTTTTGCTTCTCTTACCATTCAGCGTTTTAAAAAAATCGTCTCATAATGAGAAAAAAGTGTGGGATTTGTGCCTGTCAATACCAGATGGCGCAAAGTGACGCCCACATGCCGTTTGATATCACTGAGGACAGAGTCAGTCAGAGATCAGATGAAGTAGGCGACAGAGAAGAATTAAAGGTCTAACCCATAGACCCTAATGGCAACTTTTTTTAACATACACTTCACATAGACCGTACGCCATCTGTGGCCGAATAGGAACCAACCAGAATAACATGTGTCAGCGTGACGTCACTGCGACGTGACTTACAAAAAAAAACATTCCTTTCGTCATGAAACAATAATTCAGTATTTATTGATTTTAACTCGTTTTTTTCAAGCAAAGATTATTAAATTTAAGAAAAGTTTATTTTTTATATATATATTGTTAATTTCACAATAAGTACTGTTTTAAGATAATGCTATTTATTGTTTTAAGAATAATTTAACATAAATAACGTTTTTTTTCTCTAATTAAATTAGCTTTTTTCTTTTAATACAGAAATTAAAAGCAAATATTAAAACATCATTCAAAACATTAGAAAAAAAAAGTTGAATTTCCTATTTGAAGGGTGCAATAATCATTTATAAACCATTGATAAACAATTTAAGAATATTAAACTATTTTTCATATTATTAATTTCATTTATTCTTTTCATGAAATTTTCTTCAGATCATAAATTTTAAGTAGATTCCTTTATAGGAACTCTACCTATTGCAATGGTTCTCAAGTGACACGACTTTCGGAAAATTTGCAGACTAATGATCATGACCCTAGAACCCAAAACCACCCTTCTGTTGGAAAGTTTATATATATATATATATAGGGTATATATATATATATATATATATGTATAACGCTTTTCCCATAGCCATTCAGAACACGATAACTGGAGTAATTGAAGCAAATTTTAACCATTTGGGATATGTTATAAGGACAGTGAAAATCTCGGTCGAGTTCGTAGATGGGCTATCCAGCTCAAAGGGGGTGGAAATGGTGGGGGTGGAAATTTTCATTTTTCCATAATTCCTTTACAAAATGAAAATAGAAAGAAAATTCAAATAGGCGAATTATTGCCTTATTATAACGAACAATTTTGAATTTAAACTTTTCGATAGCTACAATTGCTTAGAAGTTATGAGCTGAAAGTGATTTTCCCACCCTTCCCTCCTCTCCCCAACTTAAAATACGTTTTAACCTGGCATGTTACCCCTGTTGGAAAGCTCTCTCGTCATTTGCAGTTTCTTCCAATCTCTTCATTCTTTGTAGCTCCTAACACTTAAGGAGAATAGGAGGGCAAAATTGCTCCTTTTCTTATTATTATTAGAGAAGTATATGTATAACGTTTTACCCGTGTTATTTTGTAAACATAACTAGAGTCATTTTGATTAGATTTTAACTATGACTATATGTTGTAAGGACGGTGAAAATCTCTTGTCGAGTTTACAGATGGCCAACCAGCTCAAAGGGGTGAAACAGGGACCGAAAATTTCATATTCCCCATACAATTTCTTACGATTCAAGATAGAAAGAAAATCAAATAGGCGAATTATTGCCTATCACAACAAACAACTTTGCATTGAAACTTTTTGATAGTCGCCACCCTAGACATGAGCCAAAAAAGCCATTTTCAATCCTCCTCAACTTATCATTTCCATAGCCTGTTACGACAAAGACAGAAAAAACCACCAAGCGAACACTATGATAACGAACAACTTACACAAAAGTTTTGTCTGCCAGAATTGCCATGCCATGAGCCGAAAAGCGACACTAATACATCCCCCCACCATGATTTGCTGAAGATAAAAAGAAAATTTCAATTAGGGAATTATCACCTTATCATAACAGACTTACTTTATATTGAAAGGTTTTTTTTGACAGCAAGAATTACTTTAGTAGGAAGTTATGAGTTCCCATCAACCGCATTTACTTTCACTTTTATACGGTATAATATATAAATTAATTTATAGTTAATATCTTTGTTAAATTTTTTGTTAATTATGATCAGCAATTGATATACCTGGCTTTGCTCTGGATTAAAATGTCATGTTTAATATTTTCAATGTAAAAAATTACTATTGTATAAATATTATAATACACAAATTCCTTTCTGATCTAAAAAACGCTTTCGATTAAAAAACGAGAATATCAATCAACTAGACGATTTTAAAAAACATCCGTTTTCTTCATACGTTATTATTTTGTTATATAGGTACGTCATATTTTGTTAACAATTACCAAAGTCAATGAAAGGTTTTAATGAATATTTTGAAACAATTAAATTAATCCATTTAATTATTCATTAATTTAAAGCGCGAAAATAAATCAATAGCTGGTCCCGATATAAATTGTTAAATCGTCTACTTTAAAATTTTCTTTTTAGCATCTCTCCCTTCTGGAAACAGTTCTTCGTATTATTTTTGATCAACAAGAATATTGCTACGAATTCAGTTTAAAATTAATTTTGAAAAAAATATTAAATGAGAGAAACAAATTTATGGAAATGAAAGACATCGCCGAAAAGGCCTTGCTTAATTTTAATTAAGAAATTTTAAGCATCTTTAGGCTTGAAAAAGTTGAAGGTGACCTTTCTTTTCTTAAATAAAAAAGTTTGAAAAGTTTGTTTGAAATCAGTCCATCCAGTGGTTTAGGAGGAGATGTGGAACATATATACATAGCCACAGTTACTTTTATTTAAATTAATATAATTATTAGATAATTATAAGAAAAATATTACTGGCATATAGTATGAGCCATGAAAAAGGTTTTAGTGAAGTTTTGTAACAATTAATTTTTAACCTTTATTAAGTAAATAGATAATTTTAATTAATCAAATAATTTTAATAGTTAATTTGATAATAGGTTTTTTGACAGAATACTTTAATTTGATATTTAACTAAACAGGGCGGGACCATGATTTGTTTAATAAAATCAATATAAAGTAGCCAAAAATAAGAGTAATTAAATAAGAGTTCCCTTTATCCTTTTTGCTATTGAAAAATATCTGCTTAACTTTAAAATTGTTTGGGATTTTCTGCCTGAGTATTTGGTTTTAATCGTCGATGGAGATTTAAATTTGCTGTTCAAATTGGCTGCATTCATATCCTATGCTTTAAAAACACGTATTCAATTTGCCACTCACAATGTTTAATAATTTTTATTCTCTTATATGTTAAGAATTTAGTGACTATTATCTCTGTAACCAGGGAGTTCTCTAAATGAGCCCATTTTAGTAGTATTTAAGTGTTTCCATGTCATGTGATTTTACCATATGACAAAGTAATGTTCGCACAATTATATTGTAACATAGATTAAATAAATTAATTTTTAAATCTAGATTCGTTCTTCATTCGTGTCAAGTGTCAATTTCTTGCTACTGTTTCAGATAGGCTGGCTTAATGTTATCTAGGGGATATTTGCACTGCTGAGATGTTTATTTCTTTATGACTCCTACCTGTTGAATGATTATGTGTTGAGATATAAAAAAATTGACCAATGAACTGACCGATAAATCTATCATAACTTTTTGGAATGACAAAACCTTGATATAGTAAAAAATTAAATGTCATGAAAACAGAATCACAGCGTAAATATTGCAATGTGTAGAAACAATAAAGTCATTGGCTATGTCTGTATTGATCAATATGTAATATTTCATGTCTTTTGTAAAATTAACGTAAAGGAATCTACCTCTGCCTTCAAGCTTGCCGAAAAGGGATTTTTTTAAACCAACAGGAAATAAATTCAGTTAATATTATACTATCTCTTTTGGAACATGTTAAATCTTCAACGATAAGTTACTTTTTAAGAAATTCACAGTCTTTTTTCAAGATACAAAAATTGATAGAATGTAATTTCCACAAAGAAAATTCACTTGTGGTTTTCTTAAACTGCAGGAAACTAAATTTGTTGCTTTAATTAATATTATAATTTCTCTTTCAGAATATTTTAAAAATGCAACACTAAATTAATTTTTAATAAATACACATTCATTCTTGTTCAAGATTTAAAAACTAATAAAATGTTATTTTCATAAATAAAATCCATTTGACTTTTTTGAAATTCTGCAGAATATTAATTTTTTTGATTAAGTTAAAATTATACCATCTCTTTTAGAATATATTAAAACTTATTAATTACAATAAATTATTTTTTATCAATACACATTAATTTTGATTCCAGGTACAAAATTGATAGAATGCAATTTTCATACAGAATATTAATTTCTGAAGTTAATTTTTTGAACCCAGAAAACAAATTAAATACATTTGTTGTTTTTTGTAACAAGATGTTATAATACAAATAAATGCAAAAAACCCCAAAAAATAATGTCACAATTTTATTAAACAAGCATAATAAAGTGCACAACATTGTTAATACATAACATTTCTAACAAACACTGCCTAGAAACCAGATTTATTTGTTATATATAGTATAAAAATATTCAATATAAAGGAGTGTAATTTTTAAAAAATAAATACCTGGACAGGGGCCATAATGAAATGCTCCTTCTTGCCCAGAGTGGCTCCTACCAGGACTTAAACCTCCGTCCAACTTATCTCGTTCCGCCAGGTGTAGGAAAATTTTCAATTATGATAATATAATTTCTGATTAAATATTATAGGAAGAATTTTTCTCTTTTGGAAAAAATATTTATCAGCTTAAACATAAGGTAATTATCAAAAAATATCAAAGAGAACCTATTTAGAATTGTTCGCATTGTTGTTCAGAATTTTGATACCGAGCTTAATCCTTATTCTGACAAAAGAAGATATTTTTTTAAAATTTTTCCTTCCTCTTTTTCATCTAGATGATTCAAAAATATTTAACATCTAAAATAATTTTTCATTCACGAGAAACATTTTACATTCTAATTCATTCATTAACAATAAAATTATACTTGTGAAGCTGTGGAAATTAAAATGGATCAAAAGATTTTGATATTCTAAATAAAATATTAGCTAATATGCTTATCAGAAGAGCTTTCTATATTTTATTTATACAAAAGAATATGAAATTTTCATCTGGAAAATATAATAAGACTTAATAAGAATGAGAAATATTTTCTTAAAATGGAATTGAAATTTTCAAAAAAAGATGTTATATAGAGTTACTGATTTATTTATAATATATACATACTTATAGCAGCAAATAGTAAATTGTTATAACATTGTAATATGAGTAATAATATATATAATATTGTAATAATAAAATAGTGTAACTAGTCTACAGAGATTCTTAATCAGCTCTTACATTTAATAGAGTTTCACAACAGACTGTTTTTAAATTAGAAAGCTTTGTGAAGGATATAACTAAGTATACTTAATACACAACCCAAATTTACTTTAACTTTCAGCACAAAGAATAACAATTCTCATGCTGTAAAATTCCATAACTAAAAACAACTCAAAATCAAAATAATCTGAAAGGTGCCAGAAAATTTATCTTAATATCTACAATATAGTTATGAATATATTATTACTTACATAATTTGTAATATACAGCGGTATTTCTATCAACAAAGAAGCTCAAATATAATTTCAACTTTACTGGGGAAAGAATTATAGTTCGTGGAAATTATTATAAAAGTCGACAATAAATATTTTCACAGTAATAGTCAAATAAGGATTGATAGCTTTTAAGGTTGTTTTATTTCCCTGGTCATATCATTAAGCAATAAATATTTAAAAATACAGGAATGCATACATTTTTCCTACATTGCATACTGCGTCAACAGTATTATTCCATTAGAATGAGAAGTTTTAGACAACGGATATTGCACGAAAAAAATAAACTTCATTATTTTATTTATAAAAATGAAACTAAATGTTTCAAGTTTTTGATTAACTTAAATCGACTTTTATATAAGTTAGGAAACACGTAAAACATACGGCGCTATTCACCAAGCAGCGTGTTGGCACTGGAGTCGAGTAACTCGAGTTCCCCAACTCGAGTTATTCGACCCCGCTCTGTAACGCAGGGTGCCAGCTATTCCTGTCCCGTCATTTTCAAAGTAGATTTACATTGGTCCAAATATGTCACATGATTATCAGCTGATTTTAATGCCTTCTATATAATGTTTATTGTTTTGACTGTTGTTATGTAACTTTTGAATATTCTTGTTGCCTGAATTTTGGATTCTCGAAATAAAATTTTTAGAAAGAAGTTATTCTTATCCATATGTTTTCAGCACATATGGATAAGATTCGAATTTCAGATGCTAGTATAATTGTATTAAAATATAGATTTATAGTGGCAATCCCATAAAAGTATTTGTAAGGTCCTGTGTCTTGATACATTACTAATCAAGTAGGTTTTAAATTTCATAGTAAGCTGCAACAAAAAAAAAGATTTTTTTATATTGGTATTTAGATGTACATAGTTAATACCTGTATTGTAAATAGTTTCCAAATAAATTCAGTTTTATCTAAAGTCTATGTGACAGTAGATAAAACTGTAAGTAACTGACAGTAAGCAAATTGCAAAACTATTTCATTAACGTATATAAAAGGCTATTTCAGTCTTTGATATGCAATTAACAAATACATAGATTGAAAGCATTGGAAAAAAAGAACTGCAAATTGTTCACGTGTAAACAAAAATCAGACTAAACATTTCTAAAAAATGGAAGAATTTTTATGAAAACCACAATACCTAATAAAACAAAACAAATAATCATGCAATCCATTTATTTTTAATAAAATGCCATTGAATTTTATTGCACTAGAAATATTTTTTTGGAAAAACGTCCTTGTCTCTTTATTTTAAAAAAAATCACACAACTTTTTTATAGCATTTACATATTTAAAACTTGTTACTTGTTGTAAACATTTGATTTAACAAATTTTGATTTTCAACTGAATGAGTTAATGGCTAGTAATTGTTCAGAACATAAACATACTTGTCTTGACAAATCCAAATGAATTAATGGCTAGTAACTGTTCAGAACATAAACATAATTGTCTTGACAAATCCAAATGAATTAATGGCTAGTAACTGTTCAGAACATAAACATAATAGTCTTGACAAATCCAAATAAGAGTAATGTAATAAATTATTGATATTATTTGTAAGTATTTTAGAATTAATATCATCTTTACATGAAATGTATGCTTAATTGAAGAATTTATGGTATTTTCAACTGTCTAAATAATCAGATAGATAGTAATTGTTTCAAACATTTCTATCATAATTAAAATGAATATTTGCTTTTCTCAATCTCTTCATTATTTGGAAACAAAACGAGGTATTTATTTTTTGATAAGAAATTAGAGTGTATTTCTACAATGTTGATCAGAGTTTTTAAAATTTTGTACTTTAAAGAACGTGCATCTAATAGCATACATTTTGTTATACAAAATATCTTCTCAGTGGCTTTAAATGAAATATTTTTTCAAATCTTAGAGCAAGTACCAAAGATCTAAGACATATTTCTTCGATATAAATGGTGATTTTCTTCTACTGCTTGAAATGGTTTACTTTGGAAGGCAAATGCGTCTGGATCTCAAACTTTCTGATTTTCGCTTGTTTAAAGATCAGTTTTCAGACAAACATTTAAAGGCAGATTATTTGTCTCCGCCAAAGGCATTTTCTTTCTGGCTTAAAAAGGGGATGTTAGGATTTATTAGGGCGGTTGATACGAAAACTGAGACACTGTTTTTTCTGAAGGTAATTTAAATGAATCACATAACATATTAATAAGCAGATCTTTAAAAAAGTAAATTAAAATCTCTTTAACATTCACTTGGTGTGAAATGAAGTATTCTTTGGAATAAGTATCCGAAACATATGTAGGGGAAGACGACGAAAGGTCTAAGATGACGAATTGGATTTTTCTCGAAAATTACACTATATGGCAGCCTCGATCCTGCATCATCAGAGACCTCTAGCGACCAGCTACCCATGTCATAACAACGATTCCATCCCGTCATTTGTGTAATTCATAATAATTTGTAATGTGTTTTCGAGTTGTTACGACGTAACTATTGGTTAGTGCTTCGTAAGGGATAGTGTTCAGGGAGTAAATACTTTTGCTTTATACATGTGATATTCGTAAAGAAGTAATCAAAATGTTTCCAATGAGGTATTATTTTAATTTTTTTGATGAGCTGATACCCTTCAATGTTTTTTTTTAATAAAAAGGTCAAAACGGTTAAATGACGAATTACGTGGAAGGTAAGATAAAATAAAAGAGATTAGATTAAATAAAAAGGCGAAGACGGTTAAAGGACGAATTAGGTGGAGGGTAAGATAACGAACACCTCCGCATTACTTTATGAGCTCGAGGTGCTACCTGACAGCCACTTGCCCTTCCTGGAAGTCACTGGCACTCCAGTGAAAAAGGGGCATCTCATTAAAAAAGGAGATAGAGGAAAAAGAAGATAAATGAAAACCGTGACAGCTGAAGAAGGCTGACGTTAATATGACCAAACACAACAAACCTTCTCAAAATTCTACAAAAAAGAAGAAAGTAGCTAAGCGACACCTCGGCTTCTAATTTTCTGAGTCTCAAAACTGAATTCAATGAATTCAATTTCCTTACGTTGAAGCTGATGTCAATCTGGACCCAGAGGTCCTCGATAATGAAGAATACATCATCTGCAGTGAGCAAGGAAACACGAAATTGGGATTCCAATGTTTTATGTGCAAGCTCTGGCCCCATTCCACTTTCAATGGGTGGGGAAAAATTCAAGCCCATGCATGCCGATGGGGTTTTTGTAATTGATTTCATTTCTTAAGGTTTGAATTCTCAAATTTCGATTGATAATATTTCATTTGTTTTGTGTTTTTACTTTAGTCCGATTATGTTTGTTTTCTGCTATGTGCAATTTGTTATGATCAAGATGTGATCTCAACATTTTTAACCTTTAGGATACGGGGACAAATCAAAAACACTGTGTTGAATACGGGGAGTGAAATCCTCACTTGTGTCTGGTACAGCAGTTGTACCCACCCGCATTCAAAGGTAAAAACATTTTGGTACTACAGTTGTATCACCCGTAAGGGAAAGGTTAAATAGCTTTTAATAGAATATGGATGTTGAATTAAATTATTTCAGTTTGTCATCTTACCGGACACCTGTTAGGAAACTTGACCTTAAAATATCAGGGTCCGAATTTTTCTAACCCAGATCAGATATGATGGTTCACATTACTTTAAATCACTAAGAGTTTGCAGCACGATCGATTCACTTTCAGGTTTATGCAAATTAAGTACTCGTCATCGTACGACACCGTTCGTCGTCTTACCCTCACGGTCGGGTAAAATGACGAAACTGATTTTTTTTTCTAAAATGAAATTTTGGGGTTTCAAATTTGAAAATAAGAATTAATAAAATATATCACTTTAAGATAAAGAGTTGGAGAAGATTTTGCCGCAAAAATAATCCTCCAGCAACGAATATTGAGGTCAGGAAAATCCCCAACCCTTAAGAACGCCATCTCACCCGACTTTCCCCTACAGAACGCCGCCCCATACCCCCGCGCCTGATCCCATTAACTTTACCCTACAACAGAACAAAGTGTAGGCCAGAAATACAAATAAATATTAAATACAAATGTGAAAACACATAAATTTTTGAAAGAAGTGTGAATCGCAGGTATATTTACACGTAAAACACGTTTTATCAATAGATTTATGTTTAAAAGGTGAATGGGTCGTAGGCCATCTGCATTCGTAATTTGCAAATGAAAGTTAAGCCAATAATAAGTCAAAATTACAACCTTCATATCTCATTTAATATAAAAACAGCATCCTCTGTTCATAAAGCTGGCTCATAATATATTTCATTAATTGAATATTTTGAAGCTTTAATGTGCTGTAGGATCTTTGACAACGAAAAATCAACTCAAAAGTAGTATGAGTGCGACGATTTATAACGTAACAAATATGTAAATGATTTGATAGATTTCTTTTTGTACCACAATTACATAAGACATGTTCCTTCCTAAATATGAATTTAAAGATCAGTGTAATAATTTTAAGTATTGCAAATATATACATAATGTAAATCAATTCTGTATAAATTGTCGAACAAGGATTTTGCTTGCTCGCAGGATTTATAAAAAACCAACTCATGGAAACAAATTTTAAGAAACTTCCCGTCGAAATAGTACAGCTTAAAAATCATGCGCAGTATGGTAAATATACAACTACATTTTAATTATTTTTATGATGTTAAAATATGATGCTTTTAAATTTTAAGTAAAAAACATTAAGATACCAAGCACTGAAAAAACACAATGCTTTGATTTTGGACTAATTTTTTCTTCATTGTGTTTGAATAAACATACCTGGAAATTTAATCTCGATACGATAGAAAAATATTTTAAAAGGAGAAAGCTCTAAAATTGTAGTTTTGAAGTATAAGCATTTAAATTTTAAAAAACATCTGTATGTGTTGAATGGTTTTGACTATATCTCTTAACTGTTTATAGTGCATACATGTCTAATAACTTTAAATGCTCAGAATTATTTGGACTTTCAAATAAAATCATAAAAAAATTTAAAACTGTAAACTTTAAGGTCCTATAGAAACAAACGATTTTGTCCTCGAACAGTGACAAAATTAATAAGTATATAGGTTATTACATTTTGACTTACTCGTGAACAGAAGTGCACAAGTGCGTCATGAAAAATTTGACTCCCAAATTTGGATGGACATAGTGCGAAAAATCCAATATTGGATGCGCTTCTTTGACAGTCCATTATTGTAGTGAAACCAGGGTGCTGTGGGGATGCAGCCCGCCAGAGCTATACCAGAATTCTTATTTTATTTAAAATCACTAAGCTGTTTTTCTTAATCTCCCTTTAAAAGTGACAACATTTCTTCCTGGTTTTTGAGGTTCGACTTTACAACTTTTGTAGTCATCTCAATCGTATTTGTGCATTGACTCCTGTCAAAATCATATTTTGTTAGTTATTTCATTGTGTTTTTCTATTAAATTATCAGAAAGTGTTGTAGTGTCCTTTATGATTCTTATTGGCATGTGACTAAAATTTATAAAATTAAAGTGTTTTATTTTGCATAAGCCATATGGTAAGACATTCTCAAGACGATGCATAATTTTATACCTCAGCCCCCCCTGCAATTCCTGGATTCGCCACTAAAAGAAATAAATTAAAAACGCAAGATAAGTGAAAATTGTTAAATTGTTTAATACAGCTATATCATATTTTGGACTGAATCCGCCGTTTATAAATGGTTCTTTTACAAAAAACACACTAGATGTCCTTTATTACACTACGAAGCGAAACATAAAGCGTGTTTCATTTATCAAAATGTTTGTAATAAGTGTGTTGCCACGTGTTTTACACATTGTAAGTACATTCTTAAGCTCTAATTTTTAACACAATATTCCATCTCCATAACATATTCAAGGTTAATAAGAGATTTTAAAGCCAATTTTCTTAATAAAAATAAATCATGTAATAAAAATATTAGGTATTAGGAATAGGTGAGAAAGCTTGGAAATATGCTCTGTTAATTATTCGAAAGCCGATTACAACTTTGTACGAGCTACGTTTATTAGCTGCGATCGAAGATGGAAACACCTCGTACGAACATAAGATACCGAACATTGATTTGGAAATGCATGTGGTTTTTTAATAGAAAAGTGAAAAATGCAGATGTTTCTTTTTTTATCGAAAGTGTAAGCCAAGCGAACTGTAGATTAAAATATGTAAATTGTAAAAAAGGCTGACACGTTACAGAATATCACTTAAAAAATTGAAATGACGGCAATTTGAATATATATATATGAATAATACCGTCTCCACGTTTCATTCAAACAAAAAAAAGAGCAAAAAGTCATGGTACATCCGCATCGCGTGCAACTGAGATTACGAGTCATTTGCTTTTTTAATCTGCGCCACCCCTTTGTTAAAAGCAAGTATTTATTTAGCGAAGTAGCAGCAGAAAAGTGAAAAATATAAAGAAGGTTTCGCAAAATTAACTTTGAGTCGTCGCTCTTTGTAGCTCGCTCGGATTCCGTGGAGAGAAAACGGTTTTTGATAATTATAAAATGCAGCCGCTGTTGCGAAATGTGGGTCTCCAGAAGAAAAGAGAAGCAGTTTGTCGAAAGGCCGAATTGAAATTATAAAACTATGCTGCGACTGCTGAGTGGAGTAATTAACAATGAAGACCGCCGTCACTCTTCAGAACAAAGATGCACAATGAATACATTTCATCTTAATTTTAACAAAAAGAAAAAAAAACATTTTAATATGCTAGATGAGTTTTTGAAATGCATGCTTATAGAAATACTTGAGGAAAAAAGTATTTAAGTGTATTTATGAAAATATTAAAAAAGTATTCATTGGTGTTTTTGCTTGGAATTTCAAAGCATTTGGTTGTATTTGGCTTGCTTTATTTGAATTTAAAACAAAGTATTTCGAATGGAAATTATTTCGATATTAAATTTAAAATCGGTTATGTGATTAAAAGAATCGATAGACCAATGAAATTCATTTGTGTTTCACTATGAAAATGAAAAGAGATCGTAAAAATATCATTTAAAAATTAATGTATAAAATTACTAAAAATGGCTAGAGGAAATTCCACTTTATGTTTTGAAAAAACATAAGTTTTTGTGAACAATTCATTTGCGTATGAAATTGATCACCATATTACGCATATACAACGAAAAATTAAAAAAAATTAAACCATAAAATAGAATCCATGATTGAATGTGCCCATGGAATTGAATTCAGAATTTATAAAGTATTCTTAACAAATAATAAAAATAACACTGTTTTCGATTTGTTTGAGAAACGTTGTGTTCACGTTGCATTTTTAAACATACCCATTTTCACTAAGGTGACAACTGTCATTAGTAATAGTCTTTTTTTTAAATGCGGAACCTTAAAATGCCGAAGTCAATAAATTATAGATAAAATCTTATCTCTCTTAGCATCCACTCCCCAAGTACCTGCGATGTGCTGCTACTTGAAGACACTGAAGTTTTTTTAAGTGTTGCCGATTCGTAATTTGTAGTCGCTACCGATTCTCTGCCCGCAATTTTTACGTAAGTACGTGGTTATTTATTTTACCATGTTTCCTTTAATTTTACTTTATCCTCTCCGTTTTCATTCTCATTGTAGCGTAACTCTCTACTACACAATAATTCAAATATTAATGTAGGGCTGACATCTATCCGATGTCTGGTTTTGGTTAAAATGATCAACAAATACTGAATAGGCAAGGATGTGACACATAAAAGACATTTAATTACGGACAAACACAACACACAACGTTACATTGAGAAGTTACAAAGTACGTCTGCATCTGCAAAGTGAAAACAGAATAACAACAACTGACGTCAGTTTAGGTTGGCTCTGATTGGTTGGTGAGGAGATGCCATTCGCAACATCCTCCCCCCCTTTTTGAGGAGCTGGATAGCTACTCAAAAACATCATTTAGAGTCACTAAGTTCAGTCTCTTAGGTCTCTTTATGGCACGACCACATCTGGACACTTGAGGCTGGTTAGCCTTTGAAGGATCTGGAATAGGAGATTTCACAGAAGTCTCTGGATTAAGAGAGTTCACAGACAGTTCAGTCAGTTGAACTTTCTGGAGTGGTAAACTCGTCAAGTCATTTCCACTAAGCTCAAGCGGAAACACACGTTGGATTGGACGAATTAAAGTAGAAGACCGAGTCTTTAATTTAACAGTTCTCACTAGTCCATCCTTTCCTGGAATCAGTTCTATTATGCGAGCCAAAGGCCATTGAAGACGTTTTTTCACATCGTCCCCAATCAAGACGACATCTCCTTCACAAATGTTTGACGACTGAGGATCTTGTTTTTGTCTTTGAAACAGCTGACCCAGGTATTCGCTCCTAAATCGCTTTCTCAGCTCTTCAATTACTTTAGCTCGAAATCTTAATCTCTTGCTGAAGTGATTAGCATCCCGCACATCTAAATCTTTTACCCCGGCAGTTGATATGTCAAACAAGAACATTGCAGGTGTAACTGGAGCAAGATCCTGCATGTCTTCAGAGAGATACGTTAATGGACGTGAATTAACAACCTTTTCACATTCGCATAAGATTGTCAACAACTCTTCATATGTGAATATGGCTTTACCTAAGGTTCTCCTGAGAAGCTCTTTCACTGTTCTCACAAGCCTTTCCCAAAAGCCACCCCACCAGGCAGCCGTGGAAGGTATAAATTTCCACGTTATACGTTGTATCTCTGCATATCGAGAAACTTCGTTCCAATCGATAGCAGCCAATTCGTTATAGGCCCCTCTGAAATTTGTGCCATTGTCCGAATATATTATTCGAGGTCTTCCTCTTCTGGCCACAAAACGACGAAAAGACAATAGAAAGGCATCAGTAGAAAGCGAAGAAACTAGTTCAAGATGTAATGCTCGATAAAGAGCACAGGTGTAGAGGACAGCCCAAACCTTGGTACCCTGTTTTATGTACAGGGGGCCAGCCAAATCTACTCCTACCACTTCAAACACGGCTGTGTCTTTCACTCGATCAGCAGGTAGAGAAACTGGATCAGCTGTGGGAGATTTACTTTTAAATCTACGGCAACTAACACAAGCATTCCATATTTTTCGAACAGTTCTCCTGCCACCTAAAATCCAATACTTTTCATGTAGTATGCTGAGAAGCAACTGTGTTCCAGCATGATAATTCTCAATATGAAGGTGCTCTTCAAGTCTTTGTGTAAAAATACAATTATTAGGCAGTAGTATTGGCGAAAGAAAATGAGGAGTGTCTATACGTTCAGTAATTCGAGTTTTCACACGAATGATGTTATTTTCATCTCTGAATACACACATGTTAGGTGTTGATTTTTCATCTGGAAAACTCTGAGCCTGTATAGATCGAATTAGCTGGATCTCAGCACTCTCTATCTCCTCTACTGTTAATTGCCCTCTCTTTCTCTCATTGATTCTACTCCTTACATTATTAATAAATCTTAGAACCCAGGCAACTAATCTTAAGATTGAGTGAAATTTGGAAACTTTCCTTGCATACCACGGTACTTTTTCTTCTGACAAATTTAAATTACATAATCTAACTTTTTTCCTTTCTGAAGAAATTTCAGAAGTTTCGCAATTAATTAATTCGGTCACTGGCCAGTTATCTGGAGACTCTACCAACCACAATGGACCTTCCCACCAATGTGACTCAACCAAATGACTAGGTGAACATCCTCGAGAAATTAAATAGGCCGTATTAATTTTTCCCGGTACATGTCGCCACTCACCATTAGGAAAGAGAGTCTTTATTTCTTTAATTCTGTTCGATACGAAAACAGACCATCCCCCTTTTTCACTCAACCAGTACAATGCAACCATGGAATCACTCCAAAAAATGGTTTCCATTTCAGTAATATTAAGTGCTTGCTGTACTGAATGTGCCAACCTGGCACCAATACAGCATGCCATCAGCTCTAATCTGGGGATAGTTGCCTGCTTTAAAGGAGCTACTCTTGATTTCGCTCTAACAACTACAACTTTTACACCTTGGGAAGTGTCTGTTCTAAGAAATATGCAAGTTGTATATGCTTCTTTGCAGGCATCAACAAAAACGTGCATTTGCGCGTGGTATCATTAATTTCCAAATGACGCGGAATTTCAATATCTGAAAGTTTAGCTACTTCACCCCACCACTTTAGAAAAGGCTTCACAATATCACCTGGCAAAGTTGAATCCCAAGATAATTTTAATTTCCAGGTATTCTGCAACAGTATTTTAGGTGGCAGAGTTGCAGAACATAAAATTCCAAGTGAATCGAAAATTCTCTGAACAGCTGCCAAAATAAACCTTTTAGTTATGTTACTATCAATTTCTAAATCTTTTACACAAACCCTGCATTTTAGAACATCTTTATCTAGATCCCATAGAATTCCCAATAGTTTCGTTGTCCCTGTACTCTTAGATATGTATTTACATTCGACATTACTTTCCCAATTTCGTAGATTAAAACAGCCACGTGACAAAATTTCCCTAGCCTTTAAAATAAATTTTTCCTGTTGAGTAACATCGCTCACTCCCGCAACGCAATTGTCAACATAAAACGAAACTTTTAATTTATCGGCTATTTCAGAATCTTCTGCGGGCACATGTTCGAGCAAGTGTGAAAGTGCCGCAGCTAACAAGAAAGGACTCGATGATACACCAAAGACTACTCGACTATGTCGATATACAATTTCCTCATTTTCAGTAGGGTAAAAGAATCTCAAAAAATCTCTATGTTCAGGAGCAATTCCCAACTGAAGGAACGCCTTTTCAATATCGGCAGAAATACCTATCGGATAACTTCGAAACCTATCTATGATATCTGGTATCTGCTCAATTAAATTTGGACCTTTATACAATAAATCATTTAATGAATTCTTTCCAGTTTCACGAGCAGACGCGTCAAAAACTGGCCTTATTTTGGTGGTGATACTATCGGTTTTAACAACCGGTCGATGTGGCAAAAAATGAGAAGTTTCGTTTTCGCAATCTATTTTTTCTATTATTTTTAATTCTTCACATTCCTTAAATACGGCTTTATAATCATCTAGAAGCCCATTCCGTTGTGCGCTTTCGCACATTTTTTTATGCCGCTTCCGTGTCAATTCTTTATTGGAAGGCAACTCAATTACATCCGATTTAAAAGGCAAACAAAGTTCGTATCTACCGTCCGGCAGAATTTTCATACTGTTTTTAAATTCCTCAATCACTTTTAAATGCTCATTATTTTCATTTAACCTTTGAATTGGATAAAAAATTCCGATATTCTCGAGAGGCCATAATTCATTGATAGAGGAATCTTTAACAAATAAAGAAATAACATTTAAAACAGTATCACATCTTTCATTACATTTATCAGATACTTCCTGTTTCCCAGTTAAAACGAAACCCAAACAATTATTAGATTTATGCGAAATTAGATTTATGCGAAAGAGGGCAGCAGCCGCACCTTCTTTCGAAGGGAAAATTAAATTTAGCTCCTAAAACTATGAATTCTAAAAAATTGGAAGTATTCGGGAAAATTAGCTAATTTTTTTAACTAATTTTTTTAATTTTATTGTCTACTCCTTTATACTCCCGGTCCTTTTGATGTCTGTAAGTTTTCTGCCCCCCTCCCTCTCATTTTTCACTCTTAAAATCAAATCATTTTATGATGGTAACAGTCAAAATATTCGAGGAATGTATGGAAGATTTAAACTTGGGACAAGTATTTCTAGTTTTCCCTTTATTAATATTTTGTATATTTCGAATATTGAAGTTGTTTGCTATTATTATTGTGTGAAATCATTTCTAAAAATGTTATTAGTTTAACTTTGTATTGTTTAAAAATTTGCAATTAAACCTTTAACATTATTCAATATTTTATCTCTAGGAATTTTAGATCCAATTTAAAGATTTCTTCACTAGTATTAGTTTGTGGTCTTAATATACTTTTTTTCCATCTAACAAATAGAAAAATTCATAATCCATTGAATAGAAAAACATTTAGATTTTTTATTAACTCTCATATCAGCCAGTAAATTGGAAAACCCATATAAAAATTCAACTGTTTAACATACCAGAACTATATATTCAATTACTTTTCCCATATTAGTTGCTCTTTTAACTAAGAATTTTGCCCTAAACTTGATTACAAATTACCACTATTTCTAAATGAAAAAAGTTAATATATAAATATGACATTCCTAATTTAATGGTGGACTCACAACGTTTGATGTCTTATAAAAAGCACTGCTTTTAAATATAAGAGTGGTGCATTGTAACAAAAGTAAATACTGTCACTATTTAAGTAGTTGCGATTTTATTCCTATATATAATATAATGAAGAATTGTGGCGTCTCTCTAGGGCAATTATGGAATTTCACTACCAATCTGCTATTGATTTAAAGATGCTCACAGAGGAAACCAAACTAACTCTATTACTGATTTCTTCGGTGTGTTTTATCATTGGGAAAAGCTTATTTCTCCAGTCGAATTAGACTTTGACATGGCAAGAAACAAACGAAATCAGATGATCGAGTACGAAACATCATAGCCCAAGTAGCACACTATATTGTCCAATATTGTAAAATTCGAAAAATCAATATTGTGTAATATAATTCAACCTAGTTTCAGAAATGTACTACATTTCTCGAATATAAGTATTTCTTATAATAAACCCAATTACTTTTTAGAGATTAAAAAAAATTACACACCGCATTATTTGATTATTTTGTAATCAATGTTTGTTATACGAACCTAGGATTCTAATTTTGGACAACTTGGTTACCCGATCAGTCGCCTTGTCCACTCAGACACCGAGACCTTGAACTTTGAAGTTAGATTGCGGTAATCAAGCTTATCTTGATACGAAATATCGTGCATCCTCACATCTTATTATGAATTGTCTTCTTGATTTAATTAACATTTTTATAATTTTGAGCGAAGATTATGATTTTCGGTACTAACTATGTTTTGCTAGTGGGATAAATTAGGATTGAAAAGTAATTACATTTAAAAATACGCGACACAAAGAAGGTTATTATTTTTCAGCAAACGTTGTCTGTTTTCAGGGTTTAAGTTTTTTATGAACGTTAAAATTTCAACATTAAGGATAAAGAGATATATATTTTTCTTTAAAGTGCGATTTGCTCATAGTAAGTGATAATTTTCTTAAACAGGATAATTTGGCATGCTCTATATTTGGTAAAAGTTGGGATGGGGAATTTTTCAAAAATAATTTTTTTTTTATAAAAATACCTAGTTATATATTTTTCAAATTATTATTGATTTATTGAATTAATAAAAAGAAAGACGGTCTAGGAGATTTTATTAAAAATCGGATGTTTTTTAAAACACAGAAAAGAATCGAAACCAGATATATATACAAACGTATCCAGGTCGTAAGGTCCCTTCAAGTAAATAAACTTGGAATAATAAAACGTTGTGTTATATTGTTAAATGCAGAATTTAAAAAATTGTCGTCACTACATTTATTAACGTTGTTAAAAGTAGAATTTACAATATTTCCAGCACTACATTAGCCAACGTTGTTAAACGTAGAATGTTCAATTAAGTCACCACTACATTGATCAACGTTGTGGGAATATATTATTTCCAATATTGTTTTCACTGTATTATACCGGATTCGAATTTTAATAAAAGACTGTTCCACTGAATTTTTTGAAATAAAATCATAAATAACATGAATTATTAAGCTAAAACTAATACTTTTGTGCAAAAATTTTACGTTCACAAAACTCTAAAAAATTTTGATGAAGCTTTCGGTATTCTTCGACATTCACAATATTGTTCAATATTGCCCAAAATATTTAACAATATTGTCGTGTTACTGAGGTTAGTAATTTCAATTTATTTCTGAAATTCGTGTTAATAAATATTCACATGGATTATCGAAATAACTTCGAAATCAGCATATAAAAGTAAAAGTAATTTACTTTTTTCTAAAGTAAAATCCGTAAGGAAAAATAAGCAAAAAAATCTAACATTCAAAAATATTATTTGACAAGTTGGAATGATTGCTCAAAAAAAATTTAAATAATGTATTCAAATTTTAGTTTGAGCCTTCTAGAGTAAATGAATTATGTTTAAGAGAATGATTTTGGAAAATGATTTTTATTTTCTGAATTAAATACATGGATTAACTATTTCTACACATGTGATCAAAATACAACACCAAACAATTACTGGAGGATTATAATTAATGACTCATAATTAAAGGAAGCATATTTTCAGGTGAAATATCCCAACCCCTCCCGAAAGTATCATTATTGCTTGTATGACACAATTAAACTATATATTAGCCTACAAAATCAATTGTCAATTTCATTTACATTAAAAGTACTTGTTTATACATTTTGTCTTAAAATTTGCCAAGATATTTTAAATTTTTTTTAATGATTGACATAAAATGTTATTAAACTTAGTAACTAAAAAGTGCATCAAACATGATTTATAAATTGAAATCAAAGGTACATTCTTAAATAATATTTTAGTATTATGGCACAGTTTGGGGAAATTTAAATAAAAAAGTTTTAATTTTATCCCAGAAATTCAAACTTAAATAACGAAATACCATTATAAATCAAAAGTTATATAACTTTTCAAGAGGTTAGGGAAGATAACGCTTTGTTTCTAACTATGGAATTGGAAAACATAGAAATCATATCAAAAACATATTTTTTATAAATAAACATTATAAAAATATTTTTATAACTGATTTTAAAATTCTTTTTTATTTAAAAATTTGCTGAGGATTTCAATTCAGGTATGTTTTCACAGGTAATTTTAAAATGCATTGTTTATTCGAGGAAATATACTTCATACATTCAGCCCTTTTTTTTATCGGCATTACGGAATTATTTCTACTAAATCTACGGAAATAATTCAGTAGTCTTCTATCACAATCAGTTCCAATATTATAAAAATGAGACTAGAACACAGATTAAAGATTTTACTCTTTTTTCTTAATAATAAAGATATTTATTGAACCTAAAGAAATCTTTTGTTAAAAAAAATTGAAAATTTTACTCTGAATTGAAATGGAAGTGGCAAGGCTCTTAAGTGGAAGTTTATTTAATAAAACTATGAATGTGGTGTTAAACTTGTATATATAAATATATATAGAATTTTTAGGAAATTTGTTCGATATTATTTCGTTTCAGAAGCTGAATGAACTTATATAATTCAATTAAATATTTACTGTCTTATATTACTCAACTATATCATGAAAAATTAAATAAAACCTATCTTATTAGTTCAGTTTCCAATTGGAAGAAGAATTATTTTTAAAGCAACTATGTAATGTACACTACAATCTTCCTCATACTATCTGACTAAAATTCTGCCTTGGATAGCATCGTTTTTCAGTTATCTGTAAGCTTCAAAAATGCAGTAGACTTTCCACGTTAACGCGATCTAGATGCATTAGGATGTTTAAATCTTTAGCGACAATTCTTCTGTCCAAGCACCCTGCTAGTGATCATAAAAAGCGATTTTAAACGAAGAAAAATATTCTCAAATGCCACTTAAAAGGTGTGAATGGGAAACAGAAGAACGAAGGATATTCAGCCCCTAAAATTGTTAAATGACTGCAGGGGAACAGGGGTCTTATCTACTGAACCATTACTACTAATGATTAATAATATTGTAAGAAAAGAAAAGCACATGAATCACTCTAATAATTCTAACGGCACCTTTCTGAGAAGTTGTTTTCTTTGTAATGATTGGGTTTCTTTCTCAAGCCAAGGAAAGTGAATATCTAGTCATCTGAACCATTAATTGAACTAACCTTTTACATATGCTTAGGTGTGGTGCACACATACGATTTCTGTCGTAAGCGGGAAAATTCCAGATAACCGATTTGTTGTGTATGGTACATTCATAGCTTTTGGGTAATTTTTTTATGTTTTAGTCCCACACCGACCAGCCTATCCACACGTGTGTAAAGCCTACAACGCTTGGCGCGGAGTCAACAAGTTAAATTTATTTTACACACTATGCCCAGAACAGGGGCCGTGAATTAAAACAGATTGAGTTATAAATTGAGTAATAAAACGCAGTTGCTCATCCACACAAGTGGGGAGAAAGACTGGTCACAAATACTCAACTCACCTAGTGTGGGGAGTACTTAATTACAATGCAAATGCTCCCACTCCATATTTAAAACCTCAAGTAAAAACAAAAATTACCACATTCATAAAATGCCTGAAATATGTTAGAGCAAAAAAGTAAAACGGATAATAGCATAAAGGCAAATGTAATAACCAAGAATAATATACAGTACCAAATAATAAGAAAAAAGTAAAAAGATAAAAAATCTAAAACCAATAAATAAAACACAAAGTAACACTTCCATAATAACATGAGTAGTATAGCCCTCTCGACACAGCGCTCTGAATGCTGATTTAAACACCTTAAAAAATTAGATCAACAATACAATCAAACCTTAACGTAAGGAAGAAAAAATCCACAAGCACACGCCATAACATGTCAACCAAGTCAAAAACACTTTCTTAAATACTGTAGTATATGAGCCATTGGGTATTGCAGACAGACTCCCGTGATGTCGTAAAAATAATCAACGCCGGTGTTGCTCAGCATTTTCTAAAGGAAACAGGAAGACAAACGTGCCGACAGTCAGAGCATTGAATAAGTAAGCACACTCTACCCAATGACTATTAACAATATCGTTAATGAGATTTCTTCTGTTCAGAGACTGATTGAGATAACAAAACGCGGATTTAACTCAGTTAACGCTCTGACATCGAGCCAGGCGGTCCCGGGTGATCTAAAAATTTCCCTTTAATAGCGAAGCAGGCCGGTCTGAGGCTGTAGACTTCTTTTGAGGGGAGGTGAGGTTCTGAGATCGCTTAGATGATAAGCGCGATAGGGAAATGTCCAATTATCCTTGCAAACCACAGCCCATTTCCGTGCGCCTTAAGGGAGGGTTATAGAGGGAGGTGGGGTGGTAACTGACCACCCATGTTGGGCGACTCCAGTTGATGTCCCTTCCTCCCAAAAAGTCCCGGTTTTAAAGGCTAGAAGAAAAAAGTCGCCTCGGGGTTAAAGAGTTAAAATCGGATATGTTAACAGGATTTTAGAGGGGAAATATCTATTGCGATATTTTATTATAAAACGCTTCATTTTGCGGCCCGTTTGGGCCCGGAGCCCCAGGCGCGCGCCGGGGGAGGACGCGACGTCTACTATTCGCAGAATTACTTGCGTATTATTAGAAATATATCAGTGAACCTATCTGTACGTGGGCAAGTGAATGCTGATAGCTCAAAAACACACCGGCGAAGTGGCCGAAATTTCGCAGACAATTGTAACGTTGACGTTGTATATACTTATAAAAGTTTTCATCAAATCCGTGAAAGGAAAAGTTTGTTACTAAATACATACTAGATTTTCGTCTTAACAAGATATTTCTATCATGCTCGCTGCCTATGACATTAATTTGATAATTTTATATACATTTGCAATCATTGCAGTTATTTAAATACAGGTTTGAATCCTTTGAAAATATATAGTCTTCCTTTGAAAATATTTTTAAAAATATGTGCATGACCGTTTTTCTGGCTATAATGAAAAGTAAAATTCTTTAAAAAATGGTGAAATGATGAGAAAAATGTTACAGTCATCACTGAATTAATAACTTTTGATTTTGGTATCGAATAGACATGTTTTTAATTTTGATGTGGTGTAAAAATTGGGTCGCTTACATTCAACTAAACTCGGAAGCAAGCAAACGATAAAAAGTTACCGTCGCTAAGCAACGCGGAATTAATTTACAGAATTAGTTTTCAGTTTCACTATTCATTATTCTATTTTTATCACCGTACATACAATACATTTTTGATAAATAAAAGGAGTCAAATATTGAAAGGAACGAATGTCTTCTTCCCTATTAAACCATAATTCAAAATCATTTCTTCAGATAAAAGCTTCTGAAGTTTCTTTCGGAAAACATCAGAATGAAGAAAGCGAGAAACAATGACTCACCATCATTCTAAAAGTAAAATTTGGATGCTTTTACAGCAATTTTATTCGATGCCAACGAGAAACTTTTGTTAGTAATATATAACGGCACGCCTATGTGAAATCCTTTGTAAACTAATTATAAGTTTCATTCTCGTGCCGTGGCAACCACTACGAAATTCATAACTACAGAATTAGTTTAAGTTTTTCCCTTTTATTTTCGCATAAAAATTTATTTTGTGTGCGGGAAGAAAATCCGAAAATTTTCTTGGTATTTTTCTTAAAATAATCGAATACTATACTTTTAAAAGAGATTTGTTTGATTTAATATTGGCATATAGTTCTCTCTAATAATTTGGATAATTTATAATTGACGTAATATTTGATATCCACACAAAAACGACTGTTGCACGCCATTCTGACCGGTTTTTAAGATACAAAGTTCTGTCTAGTAATTTGGATAATTGATATTTGATGCAATATTTGATATCCACGCAAAAACGACCACGGTAAGCCAGTCTGGCCGGTTTTTCCAATCTGAAAAACACGTAAGAATTGGTTTGGCGTGGATCGTAAGGTTAGATATCCAACCCTTCCCAATAGCCATCACGCCGATTGGATTTCAATGCCATACGGATCGGATCGGAATATAATTTACTGAGTTCCGCGAGGGCGCGGAGCTTCCGATGCACCTCAACATCGAATTTATAAGTGTCCTTTTAATTAAATTAGCGTTTTAGTAATTCGAAATGGTTAATCCAGTGATAGAATAGTGGGGGAGCAATGTAAAGCTGGAAGGAGAAAAAGTTTGGTGGGAAAATTTCAATTTAGGGGTCTAGCGCAAGAGCTAGATGGATGAAATTTGGTAAATGGGGATTTCCGTATCCAGATCCGTTATTTATCCATGCCATACAAGCGGCGGAAATAAGAACGTGTTGGGAGAGGCTTGTGGTGTGTTGTTCAGTGAGGAAATCGGATGAGGCGATGTTAGTGACTGGTAGTGGATGAAATTGTGTGGAGTGGAGTTGTCGTGAATGATCTGCCTAAATGGACAGGCATGGGTCGATCCAGACGAAAATCGGGTCATTTTCGTCCCCTTCACAAAATTCCACTTCATAAAAACAGCCCCTTCACTAAACTGAAATTCACAAAAACGGCCCCGTCACAAAATACGATTTCGAAAAACAGTTCTACAAAATTTCGTTTTATAAAAATGATATCCTTTTGATATTAATTGTAAAATACAGAAATATTACTGCTAAAATTGAAGGTTTTACATAAAAAAAATTTTCAAAAATATTTTATTTTTCACAAAAATAATTTTTTTCACATAAATAATTTTATTTTTTACAAAAGTTTTTTTCACATAAATAATTTTATTTTTTACAAAACTTTTTTTCACTAAAATATTTTTTTTACACAAAAATGAACCCCTAAAAATAAAACTAGAATCGACCCCCGACGGGTTAAAAAATGGAGTGGCTGGTAGCACCACAACGCCAATTTCTTGCCTTGGAGCAGTCTTGAATTACTGGCTTTTCGCATGTCATCCCCCACGGCAGCCGGCCAAACCGTTAGGGTGTAAAACCGACAAAGATTACCGGAGAATGAGAACCAAAGTCCAAAGCATTGATTGAGCTTTGAAAACAGGTACACAAAACAACGCCAGACCGGACGTAATTAAGGGATGCATAGTAATTAAGTTTAAATACGAAACAAAACTAGTAGTTCTGTGAACAGTAGACCTCACTCCCCCAAATAACAAAATCTATTTTTTTCTCTTTATCGCATTTTTTAAAATTTAGCAAATGTTGCTATTCATTGTGAATATGGCATTGTTTGGAAGGACAAAGGATATCATAATTTGATTCTCAGAGGACGTTCACTGGTGTCAAAAAGTTTAGCACAATTCTTAAGTTGCGTCAAATTTGGTGTTAATATGGATACAATGATTTGAAATCAGTTGTGGCGAGCCATGAGGCATACAGTAGTATGAACTCACATTGTACTGTGAAAATCTCATCACGAGGGAATTTAGGGACACCCAGAAAGTGATGAAGACGAAAAGAGATTTCGACTCATCCCGTTTTATAGAAAACTAATAACAGGTTGAAACTTTCATAAATAATTTCGTTTGATCGCTTAATGTGCATAATATTTCGATACATTTTTGTAAAAAGACAACGAATATTCTGGGAAACATAAAGGTTTTCTTAAAATATCGCAAATTTTCCCGCATAGGTTTTGCTTATTGTATGCAGTGTTTTCAACCAAATTATACGAAACTTACAGAATACGTAGCAATATTTTAGAGAAGCATTGTATTAAAATTTGAGGTAAATAAATTGGAAAACAAAGGAAATATGAGTATTTGTATTAATTAATTTTTAACTGCACATGCACGAAACACAGCATAATTTTTCTTTTCTAATTTCAAAGTCAGATATATAGAGCAGCTTATATGAAAATTCCAGTCCGCTACCGTTAACATTCGTAAAGATATCTTGCATTGCAAGAGCTGAATTGCTTTTGTTCTCTGTGAGAAACAAAATGATGAGCGTTTTCTCACAAACTGATATTTTTTAAAACTAAATCAACGAATAGTAATCGTCGAACTGCAATTGTATGCATTTAATTTGTATACCGAATGTATTAAAATTATCTATGTACATGAGTATTTAGGATATTCAACTTTGATACAATTCCATATTAATGTTTGAAGATTCAACTTTAAAAAATATCAGTTTGTGGTGAACTAACCTCATAATTTTGTTCCTCTTAGAGAACAAAAGCAATTCAGTTCTTGCAATGCCGATATCTTTCTGAATCTTCTTCTAATCTGAATCTTAGGGAACTGGAATTTTTATATAAGCTGACCTAAACATTTGACTTTAAAATTATGAAATGAAAGAAAAATTGAATTATGAATGAAAGAAAAGTTATGCTGTGTTTCGCGCATGTGCAGCTAAAAATTAATGAATGTAAGACATTCATTAATTTTTAAATTAAAGCAAATTTAATTTAATTTTTAATTAAAGCAAACACGATACAAAATTTTTATACCTCAGACACCCCCTAACCCAAATCCTGTATTCGCCACTGAAAAAAAATAAATTAAAAACACAAGAAGTTAGATAGGTGAAATTTGGTAAATGGTCTAATACAGCTATATCAAATTTTAGACCTAATCCGCCGGTGATAAACGTTTGTTTTGCAAAACCCACACTAGATATTCTTTATTATACTAAGAAGCTCAACACAAAACATGTTACATTTGCCAAAATGTTTGTAATAAGTGTGCCGCCACGTGTTTTACATATTGTCTGTACATTCTTAATCTCTAATTTTTAACACAATATTCCATCTCCATAACATATTCAAAGTTAATAAGAGATTTTAAAGTAAATTTTCTTAGTGAGAAATCATTTAATAAAAATATTAGGCATTAGGAATAGGTGAGAAAACTTGAAAATATGTTCTGTTAATTATTCAAAAGCCGAGTACAACTTGGTACGAGTTACATTTATTAGCTGCGGTCGAAGATGGAAACACTCGTACCAACATAATAGACCAAACATTGATTTGTATATGCAGGTGGTTTTTGAATAGAAATGTGAACAATGCAAGTGCTTTTTCCTTTTGTATCGAAAGTGTAAGCCACGCGAAGTGTAGATTAAAATATGTAAATTGTACACCAAAAGGCTGACATGTTCCAGAATAGCACTTAAAAAATTGAAATGACGGCAATTTTCCAAAACATATGAATAATACCGTCTCCACATTTTATTCAAACAAAAAAAAGGGCGAAGAGTCATGGTACGTCAGCATTGCGTGCAACTGAGATTACGAGTCATTTGCTTTTTTAATCTCCGCCACCCCTTTGTTTAAATCAAGTATTTATTTAGCGAAGTAGCAGCAGAAAAGTGAAAAATATAAAGAGGGTTTCGCGAAATTAAACTTTGAGTCGTAGCTCGCTCAGTTTCCGTGGAGAGGAAGCGGTGGTTGGTAATTATGAAATGGAGCCTCTGTTGCGAAATGTGGGTCTCCAGAAGGAATGGGAAGCAGTTTGTCGAAAGGCAGAAATGAAATTGCAAAAATATGCTGCGACTGCTGTAGTCGAGTAATTAATAATGAAAATCGCAGTCATTCATCAGAACAAAAATGCACCATGAATACATTTCATCTTAATATTAGCAAAAAGAAAAAATACATTTTAATATGCTAGATGGGTTTTTGAAATGCTTGCTTATTGAAATACATGGGGGGGGAAAGTAGTTAAAAAGTATTTATGGGAATATTAAAAAGTATTCCTTGGAGTTTTTGCTTTCGAATTTACACGTGGAAGAGAGGCTGCCGTATAAATAAGCTGACTCTCGTCAACCCGATGGCACATTACTGTGGTGAGGCTCTTTGGGCCCACTCCCATGACAGGTCGTACCCCGGTCAACCGGGGGGGTTGTTGCATGGGCACCTCAAAATGAGAGCTATTGTGCATGAACCACAGTGCCTGACTATCTGTTGAGGCGGCTGGTCACTTAACGTGAACCCGGATGCCCAGTGGCAAGTCCGGGTGATGACTTTGTGTGGTAAGTAATGGAGTGAATTTATGTCTTTAAAAGTTTCTGGAACGCTCTTACACTACGCTAAAAAAATGGTGGTATTTTTTGCGTTCTTCATTCACAATTTGCTGACTGAAAATAGGAATGGCACATTTTTACTAACCATTTATCACCAAGTTTAGGATATCCAATCAGTATGAATTATGCATACCGTTAGAAACCATACGAAACTCTGCGGTGATATTCGATTCCTAACTATCTTCTCATATCTCCCACCCCACCACAACACAAATTTTTGTCTCGGTAGGGTTAGAGCTCTAAACGAGCTTTTAATTTCACAATGAGGGTATCTGGCCAGCAAATCTCTGATACATAATATTATTTGTTACTTTTTCGAAGCTTGAGGCTCCTAGGTTGTAAAAAAGATTGCATTCTTAAGATTGCAATCTTTGTTGAAATCAATTCAATTTTTAAGATTCTTGTAAAGAAGAGCTTTAAAAAAACCTACTTGTGATTGCACCCAGGGCACGTGTCCTACCTGCTTCACCCTAGTTACGCCACTGAGAGAGAGAGTGAAACTTCTATAAACGATGCACGAAGCTTTCAGACAAAACAACTGGTCGTAGCGCAGGTGCAATGTGCGCACGGATGAACAAAGCGCTGTTGCCACCTAGTGCTATTTAGTACAATATTCTTGATACAAAAAATTAAAAAAATGTTCCACTCTTCTTCGATAAAAACAGGCCAAGTAGTATACATATTCTGTATCCAGTATGTTGGATCTTCACCGAGTGGCTCCATGGACAATCTAATAATCAGTTTTTTGTTATTAAGTAAACAACGAAACCGACGATATTGAGAATTTTGAAGATACTGTTCGTTTCAAAAACCCGAGACTAGCACTTTTGGAGGATTTTACTCCGGAAAGGGGTAACAGACAATGAATAAGATGAGCGCATTTCCGAAGTTCTTTGTTAAGTCACGCTGAGTGAAATGTCCTCCTCCCCCTCCTTTCTTCACTTTTGCCCTATTTTGGTAAAAATAACTCCGCCTGGCGCATGCTCAAAAGCGCTGAGGGTTTCGTAACCCGAGAACATACAATAGTCCTATTTTGTAAACTCACGAACATTTAAAAAAAATGTTTAACTTTCTGCGATCAAATTTGGCCAAGTAGTATAAATTCTATATCAAGCATACAGTGCTCTCGATCATATTTCGTTGATTTATAGTTACGATCTACTCTTCAACTCAAAATACCGAGACCAATACTGCCCTCCTAAGCTTTAAAAGGCGTATCACATTTTTTTTTAATTATCAGTTTTTTTTTTCTACTTAGTAATGTTTGTGAGCTGCCGACATTATTTCTGAGCAAAAAGGCCGTATCTTATTAAAAAAATAGTAGAAAACCACTGAAGAAAAATGCGTAACTAGTACAATGTACTTTTACTAAAATGTTCTATCGGTCTCCGTATCCAAGTTATTTAATTTTAAATTCAGCGATACATCGCTACATGCTGGCAACATTTGTAACAAATTCTGAAACTTCTGTATCATATTTTGAGGCTTTTCAAAATAAATATACCTCTGGTTTTATTCTTCTATAAAACTCCATCGCCGAGTTATTTTATTTTAAAATCAGGGAATTATTTGTAGGACATATTCTATACATTAAAAGATCTGAAAAAGGTAGTAAAATATCAAAAAACAGAGATTTTCCTCGAATTCCTTTCATAATCTCGAAAATAAATCAACGTAAACAACAAAGAAATTTCAAAATGACAATAAATATACCGTTGATTTTATTCTTCTATCCAACTTCGTTGCCGAGATAATTTTATATCAGTGTGAACAGCGCTACCTGCTGGCGGCATTTGTGACTAATTCTGAAACATATTTTACGGCTTTCAAAATAAATCTAGAATTTATTTCATTCTTCTATCGATCTCTAGTGCCGAGTTATTTTATTTACATCAGCAAGACCGTTGTGGGACCCTGTAAGCATGCAATATTGAACATTGATTGGTTTAAAATTGTAAATAATAGCTTTGAAAGATAGTGCATATAATGACAAAGAGTGTATCGCTTGGAGAGACAAATTATGATGTTTGTTGACCCTGGAAACAATATTATCTTCAAAATGAATGACTCCATTGTATAAACCTTTTCAATTTGAGATGAAGAACTGATTTTAGATTTTTTTGGGGGTGGGGTGGGGTGAGGACCAGGTGCCAGCTTGTTGCGGAGGCCCCAGGAGGAGGATTTCTTGGGGGTTCTTTGAATGTATGACACATATGTACTTTAAAATTTCCACTTGTTAGTTATGATGATTTAAAATAAAATAATGACAGTAATTTTTGTTCAGAAAAATTGCTTTTCTTAATTACTCTATTAATTTATTTTATCTGCCTAATTAATTAGCTTAATTAACATTTGCCGATAGTTAATATGTTTTCTCTTTAGGGATGCTTGATCATTGCTGATTTCATAAAATATATTTATTTTGCAATTACATTAGATTTATGTCAGTGGCGGCGAGAGGGGGCAGCAGCCGCACCTACTTTCTCAGGGAAAATTAAATTTTTATACCATTTTAGCTGACTAAAACTATGAATTATAAAAAAGTAGTAGTATTCGGGAAAAATAGTTAATTTTTTTACTGAATTTTTTAATTTTATTGTCAACTCCCCTATACTCCCGGTCCTTTGGATGTCTGTAAGTTTTCTGCCCCCTTCACATTTTTCACTCTTAAAATCAAATCATTTTATGATGGTAACAGTCAAAATATTCGAGGAATGTATGAAAAACTTAAACTAGAGTCAAGTATTCCTAGTTTTCCCTTTATTAATGTTTCGTATATTTCAAATATTGAAGTTCTTTGCAATTATTATTGTGTGCAGTCATTTCTAAAAATGTTATTAGTATAACTAGTTGTATCGTTGGAAAATTTGCAATTAGATCAATAATATTTATTTCTAGGAATTTTAGATCCAATTTAAAGATTTCTTTACTAGCATTTGTTTGAGCTCTTAATATAGTTTATTTTTCATCTTATTAATAGAAATATTCATAATCCATTGAATAGAAAAACATATAGATTTTTTATTAACTCTCTTTTTTAACTCTGATATTAGCCAGTAAGTTTGTAAAACCCATATCAAAATTCAGCTGTTTAATCGAATAGAACTGTAGATTTAATTACTTTTCCCCAATTAGTTACTCTTTTAGCAAAGTATTTTGCACTAACCGTGATTAACAATTACCACTATTTCTAAATGAGAAATGTTAATATATAAATATGACATCCATTCGCTGCGGCTAAAGATTTTAGACGTTGATGTTTTAAAAAGCACTGCTCTTAAATATAAGAGTGGTGCATTGTAACAAAAGTTAATATTATTATTTTAGCACTATTTAAGCGGAATAGATACGATTTTATTCCTATATATGTATGATGAAGGATTGTGGCGTCGCTCTGTGGCAATTATGGAATTTTACTACAAATCTGCTATTGATTTCAAGTTGCTGACAGGGGAAAGAAGACTAACTCCATTACAATTTTCTTCATAGTGTTTTGTAATTGAGTAAAGCCTATTTCTCCAGTCGAATTAGACTTTGGGGTCTATTCTGGTACCCCCGGTTGGGTTGGGTTCCGTTGTTAAGGTGCGGAACCCAAGCGGGGGTACCAGAATAGACCCCTTTGGCATGGCAAGAAACAAACGGAATCAGAAGATATAGTGCGAAACACCATAGCTCAAGTAGCACACTATATTGCCCAATATTGTAAAATTCGAAAAATCTATATTATGTAATATAATTCAATCTAGTTTCAGAAATGTGCTACATTCCCCGAGTATAAGTATTTCTAATAATAAACCTAATTTCTTATTAGAGATTGAAAAAAAAATTCCATACAGCATCATTTGGTTATTTTGTAATCAATATTTGTTATACGATTTAGAATAGGAACCTAGGATTCGAATTCTGGACAACTTGGTTACCCAATCAGTCGCCTTATCCACTCAGCTACCGAGACCTTGAAATTTGAATGTAGATTGCGGTAACCGAACGTAGCTTGGACGAAATATCGTGCATCTTCCCATTTTATTATGAATTGTCTTCTTGATTTAATTAACTTTTTTCTATAATTTTGAGCTAAGATTATGATTTGAAGATTAAGAGAGAGCGATTTCGTACCAAGTTTTGCTAGTGGGATAAATTAGGAAATTCGGATTCAAAATTAATTATTTTTAAAAATACGAGACACAAAGAAAGTTATTATTTTTTCAACAAACATTGTCTGTTTTCAGGGTTTAATTTTTTTTATGAAGGTTAAAATTTCAACATTAAGTAAAGGGAGAGATATATATTTTTCTTTAAAGTGCGTCTTGCTCATAGTAAGTGATAATTTTCTTAAACAGGATAATTTGGCATGTTGTATATTTACTAAAAGTTGGAATTGAGAATTTTTCAAAAATAAATTTTTTTATAAAAATACCTAGTTATATCTTTTTCAAATTATCATTTATTTATTGAATCAATGAAAAGAAGGACGGTCTAGGAGATTTTATTAAAAATCTTATGTTTTATTTAAAAAACAGAAACAATCGAAACCTGATATATACAAACGTATCCAGGTTGTAAGGTCCTTCAAGTAAAAAAACTTGGAATAATAAAACGTTGTGTTATATTGTTAAATGCAGAATTTAAAAAATTGTCGTCACTACATTTATTAACGTTGTTAAAAGTAGAATTTACAATATTCTCGGCACTACATTAGCCAACGCTATTAAACGTAGAATTTTCAATACTGTCAACGTTGTGGAAATACAGAATTTCCAATATTGTTTACACAGTGTTGTACAGTATTCGACTTTTCAATAAAAAAATATTCCACTGAATTTTTTTAAATGAAATCTTAAATAACATGAATTATGAAGCTAAAACGAATACTTTTGTGCCAAAAGTTTACGTTTACAAAACTTTTAAAAATTTTGATGAAGCATTCGGTATTCCTCGGCATTCAAAATAGTGTTCAATATTGCGCAAAAAATATGTTGATTTAATTTATCTTAGTTTGTCATCTTACCGGACACCTGTTAGGAAACTTGTCCTTAAAATATCAGGGTACCAATTTTTCGAACCCAGATCAGGTATGAGTGTTCTCACTACTTTAAATCACTAAGCGTTTGCTGCAGCATCGATTCACTTTCAGGTTTATGCAAATTAGTTACTCGTCATCTTACCCGACACCGTTCGTCATCTTACCCTCACAGTCGGGTAAAATAACGAAATTGACTTCTTTTCCTAAAATAAAATTTTGGGGTCTCAAATTTGAAAATAAGAATTATTTCCTCCAGCAACGAATATTGAGGTCAGGAAAAATCCCCAAAGCTTAAGGTCGCCATCTTACCCGACTTTCACCTACAGAACGCCATCCCATGGCCCCGTGCCTGATGCTATTAACTTCCCCCTACAAAAGAACAAAGTGTAGTTCGGAAATACAATTAAATATTAAATACAAATGTGAAAACACATAGTTATTGTTCAATTAAATGTGTGAATGGCAGGTATGTTTACATGTGAAAAACGTTGTATCAACAGATTTATGTATAAAAGGCGAATGAGTCATAATTTGCAAATGAAAGCTAAGCCAATAATAAGTCAAAATTACAACATTCACTTCTCATTTAATATAAAAACAGCATCCTTTGTTCATGAAGTTGGCTCATAATATATTTTATTAATTGAATATTTTGAAGCTTTAATGTGCTGTAGGATCTTTGCGAACGAAAAATCAACTCAAAAGTAGTATGAGTGCGACTTTTTATAACGTAACAAATATGTAAATGATTTGATAGATTTCTTTTTGTACCACAATTACATAAGACATGTTCCTTCCTAAATATCAATTTAAAGACGAGTGTAATAATTTTAAGTATTTCAAATGTATACTTAATGTAAACCAATTCTGTATAAATTGTCGAACATGGATTTTGCTTGCTCGCAGGATTTATAAAAAAACCATCTCATGGAAACAAATTTTAAGAAACTTCCCTCCGAATTAGTACAGCTGAAAAATCATGCGCAGTACGGTAAATATCCAACTACATTTTAATTATTTTTATGATGTTCAAATATGATGCTTTTAAATTTTAAGAAAAAAACATTAAGATACCAAGCACTGAAAAAACACAATGCTTTGATTTTTAACTAATTTTTTCTTCATTGTGTTTGAATAAACATACCTGGAAATTTAATCTCGATACGATGAAAAATATTTTAAAAATCCTGCGAGAAAGCTCTAAAATTGTAGTTTTGAAGTATAAGCATTTAAATTTTTAAAAAACATCTGTATGTGTTGAAATGGTTTTTGACTATATCTCTTAAACTGTTTATAGTGCATACATGTCTAATAACTTTAAATGCTCAGAATTATTTGGACTTTCAAATAAAATCATAAAAAAATTTAAAAACTGTAAACTTTTAAAGGTCCTATAGAAACTTAAACGATTTTTGTCCTCACAATTCGTGACAAAATTAATAAGTATATAGGTTATTACATTTTGACTTACTCGTGAACGAAGTGCACAAGTGCGTCGTAAGAAAATTTGACTCCCAAATTTGGATGGACATAGTGCGAAAAAATCCAATATTGGAATTGCGCGCTTCTTTGACAGTCCTATTGTGATGAAACCAGGGGGTGCTGTGGGGATGCAGCCCGCCAGAGCTATACCAGAATTCTTTATTTTATTTAAAATCACTACAGCTGTTTTTTCTTAATCTCCCTTTAAAAAAGTGACAACATTTCTTCCTGGTTTTTGACAGGTTCGAAACTTTTACAACTTTTGTAGTCATCTCAATCGTATTTGTAGCATTGACTCTGTCAAAATCATATTTTGTTAGTTATTTCATTGTGTTTTTCTATTAAATTATCGAAGTTAAAGTGTTTTGGTTTACACTAGTTTAAAGGTAAGACATTCGTCAAAGACGATGCATTTTTTATAGCTCACCGACCCACTTCCTGGATTCGCCAGTAAAGGAAATAAATTAAAAACACAAGATACGTGAAAATTGTTAAATTGTTTAATACAGCTATATCAAATTTTAGACTCAATCCGCCATTGATAAACGGTTGTTTTACAAAAAACACACTAGATAGCCTTTATTATACTACGAAGCTCAATACGAAACGTGTTACATTTGCCAAAATGTTTGTAATAAGTGTGTCGCCACGTGTTTTACATATTGCCTGTACATTCTTAATCTCTAATTTTTAACAGAATAGTCCGTCTCCATAACATATTCAAGGTTAATAAGAGATTTTAAAGCCAAATTTCTTAATGAGAATAAATCATTTAATAAAAATATTAGGCATTAGGAATAGGTGAAAAAGCTTGAAAATATGCTCTGGTAATTATTTAAAAGCCGAGTACAACTTTGTACGATCTACATTTATTAGCTGCGATCAAGGATGGAAACATCTCGTACCAACATAATAGACAGAACATTGATTTGGAAATGCATGTGGTTTTTGAATAAAAATGTGAAAAATGCAGATGTTTCTTTTTTTTATCGAAAGTGTAAGCCACGCGAACTGTAGATTAAAATATGTAAATTGCACACCAAAAGGCTGACATGTTACAGAATAGCACTTTAAAAAATTGAAATGAAGGCAATTTTCAAAAACATATCAATAATACCTTCTCCCCATTTCACACAAACTAAAAAAAGAGCAAAATTTCCATGTTACGTCAGCATCGCGTGCAACTGAGATTACGAGTCATTTGCTTTTTTAATCTCCGCCACTCCTTTATTAAAGGTAAGTATTTATTTAGTGAAGTAGCAGCAGAAAAGTGAAATATATAAAGAGTGTTTCGCGGAATTAAACTTTGAGTCGTAGCTGGCTCGGTTTTCGTGGAGAGGAAGCGCTGGTTGGTAATTATGAAATGGAGCCGCTGTTGCGAAATGTGGGTCTCTAGAAGGAATGGGAAGCAGTTTGCCGAAAGGCAGAAATGAAATTATAAAACTATGCTGCGACTGCTGCAGTGGAGTAATTAATAATGAAGACCACAGTCACTCTTCAGAACAAAAATGCACCACGGATACATTTCATCTTAATTTTAACAAAAAGAAAAAAAACATTTTAATATGCTAGATGGGTTTTTTAAATGCCTGCTTACAGAAATACATGGGGAAAAAGTACTTAAAAAATATTTATGTCAATATTAAAAAGTATTCATTGTTGTTTTTGCTTGGAATTTCAAAACATTTGGTTGTAGAATTGCTTTATTTGAATTTAAAACAAAGTAATTCGAATGGAAATTATTTCGATATTGAATTTAAAATAGGTTATGTGATTAAAAGAATTGATAGAACAATGAAATTCATTTGTGTTTCACTATGAAAATGAAAAGAAATCGTAAAAATTCATTTAAAAATTAATGTATGAAATTTCTGAAACTGGTAACAGCAAATCCCACTTTATTTTTTGAACCAACATAAGTTTTGGGGAACAATTCATTTTTGTATGAAATTGATCACCATGTTACGCATATACACCGAAGAATTAAAAATGAATTCCACCATAAAATAGAATCCATGACTGAATGTGCCCATGGAATTGAAAAATGTGGCCAGAAGTTATAATGTATTCTTAACAAATAATAAGAATAACATAGTTTCCGATCTGTTCATTTCTTGTTTGAGAAACCTTGTGTTTACGTTGCAATTTTAAACATACCCATTTCCACTAAGGTGACAACTGTCATTAGTAATAGTCTTTTTTTTAAATACGGCACCTTAAAATGCCAAAGTCAATAAATTATAGATAAAATCTTATCTCTCTTAGCATCTACTTCCAAAGTACCTGCGATGTGCAGCTACTTGAAGACACTGAAGTTTTTTAAGTGTTGCCGATTCGTAATTTGTAATCGCTACCGATTCTGTACCCACAATAACATACAGTATGCACGTGGTTATATATTTCACCATGTTTCCTTTGAATTAACTTTATCCTGTCTATTTTGATTCACGTCGGGTATGTATGCGAAGAATATTTAGGAAAAAAATTAATTAAAAAAGTAGTAAATCTACTGCACTATGCAGGAATCGTGGCCCAACGGCTGATTTCTAGACCATTAAAGATAGGTATGACTGATTGCAAAAATGCATTTACTTAAATGTATAATTATATTTTATATTGTTTGAGACAATATATGAACTTTTGAAATAATTACGATATCTACATTTTTACACAGTTCCCTGTGCTGTTAGTTGAGGGAAAGCTTGGGTTTAATCCTACATTGGTAGTCCACAAAAGGGGAGTTGGAACCCTAAGTCCGTTAACCCCAACCATGTTACATCGATGTACCTTTTCTCAAAATCTCTTATAGATTCATGTTTGAAATTTTTTATACAAGTAAAGTACACCGTTCTCATTATACTGAAATAAGCCTTTGGTTAATTTTCATTTTTTTTGTAAATTTTCAAAGTATTTAATTAGACATAGTGAAATTTTACCCTATTTTGACACAAAAAATTGCAAAAAATAAATTTTTGAATTTTTTTTCAAAAATCATTTCAGTAAAATGAGAAAGATATACTTTACTTGTATAAAAAATTTAAAACATGAATCTATAACAGATTTTGAGAAAAGGTACATTGGATTAACAGGGTTAGGATTAACGGATTTAGGGTTCCAATTTCCCTTAGTTCTAGGCTACCGGCAGGTACGCTTGCACAAGTTATCTACCTGGCTTGTGAGAACCCAAAGGAACGAACTGATATTGATAACAAATTAAACTTTAATAAATGACACAAGGATTAAAATAAAATTACTGAAAAGAATCAGAAACTCAATGTGTCGACACTGTAGAGATGATAAGAGAGAGAGCGAAACTTCTACAGACAAAGCACGAAGCATTCATACAGCATGAACTGTTCATAACGCAGGCGCAATGTGCGCGCGCACGAACTAAGCGCTATTGCCACATAATCATATTTAGTACAATATTCTTGATACACAAACGTTAAAAAAATGCACCACTCTTCTGCGATAAAAACTGATCAAGTAGTATATATTCTGTCTCAAGTTGGATCTTCACCGAGTGGCGAAATGGACAATCTAATCATCAATTTTATATATATATATATGTTAAGTGAACAACGAAACAGACGATATTGAGATTTCTGAAGATACTGTTAGAACAAAACTGAGACTATCACTTTTGGACGATTTTACTCCGGAAAGGGTTTACAGGCACGGAATAAAATGAGAGCATTTGCGTAGTTCTTGGTTAGGTCATGCTATGTAAAATGCAAACAACTCCCCCTCATTTCTTCACTTTTCTCCTATTTTGGTGAAAATAACTCCGCCTGGCGCATGCGCAAAACCACGGAGGATTTCGGAATCGGAAAAACATAAAATAGTCATATTTAGTTCAATATTCTTGACGCACGAACACTTTTTAAAAAATGTGTCACTCTTCTGCGATCAAATCTGGCCAAGTGGTGTATATTCTGTATCAAGTATACGGTGCTCTCCATCCTATCGATCCTGTTTCATTGATTCATAGTTACGATCTACTCTTCAACTCAAAACAACTGAGACCAGAGCTGCCCTCCTAAGCTTAAAAGACTTATCTCATTTTCTTTTTAATTTTCAGATTTTTTCTACTTAGTAATGTTTGTGAGCTGCCCGACATTATTCCTGAGCAAAAAGGCCGCATATTATTCAAAAATAGTAGAAAACCACTGAAGAAAAATGCTTATCTCATAAAACTAGGGCAATGTACTTTTACTAAAATGTTCTATCGGTCTCCGTTGCAAGTTATTTAATTTTCAAATCAGCGACTACATCGCTACCTGCTGGCAACATTTGTAACAAATTCTGAAACTTCTGTATCATGTTTTTAGGTTTTTCACAATAAATATACCTGTGGTTTTATTCTTCTATAAAACTCCATTGACGAGTTATTTTATTTTACAATCAGGGAGTTATTTGTAGGACACATTCTATATGTTAAAAGATCTAAAAAAGGTAGTAAAATATAAGAAAATAAAGTTTTTTCTCGAATTCCTTTCATAATCTGGAAAATAAAGCAACATAATAAACAAATAAATTACAAAATGACAACAAAATAAGTATACCGTTGATTTTAGTCTTCTATCCATCTTCATTGCCGAGTTATTTAATTTTCAAATCTGTGTGAACAGCGCTACCTGCTGGCAGCATTTGTTACTAATTCTGAACTTTTTTACGGCTTTCAAAATAAATCTAACGTTGATTTCATTCTTCCATCAATCTCTATTGACGAGTTAATTTTTTTACTTAGGCAAGGCCTTTGTGGGACACACTGTAAGTATGCTATATTGTACATTGATTGGTTTAAAATTCTTAATAAAAGCTTTGTAAGATAGTTTATATAGTGGCAAAGAGTGTATCTCTTCGAAAGACAAATTATAATGTCTGGTGCCCCTGGAAACAATATTATCTTCAAAATGAATGTCTACATTGGATAAACATTCAAAATTTGCGATGAAGAACGGATTTTGGATTTGGGGGGGAGGAGGACCAGGGATGAATTAAGCTTGTTGTGGGGGCCCTAGGCGCTAAAGCTCTTGGGGGCCCTTTCAATGTATGACACATATGTACTTGAAAATTTCCACTTGTTAGTTATGGTAATTTAAAATAGTATAATCACCGTAACTATGTTTTTGTTCAGAAAAATTGTTTTTCATATTTACTCTTTTAATTGATTTTATCTACCTAATTAATAAGTTTAACATTTGTCATTAATTAATATGCTTTCTATTTAGGGATACTTGTTCTTTGGTTATTTTATGAAATCTATTTATTTTACAATTACATTAGATTTATGTCAGTGGCGCGAAAGACGACAGCAGCCGCACCTACTTTCTTAGGGAAAATTAAATTTTTATATCATTTTAGCTGCCTAAAACTATGAATTCTGAAAAAGTAGTAGTATTCGGGAAAATTAGCTAATTTTTTTAATTTTATTGTCTACTCCTTTACACTCCCGGTCCTTTTGATGTCTGTAAGTTTTCTGCCCCCCGCCCTCACATTTTTCACTCTGAAAATCAAATCATTTTATGATGGTAACAGTCAAAATATTCGAGGAATGTATGGAAGATTTAAACTTGGGACAAGTATTCCTAGTTTTCCCTTTATTAATATTTTGTATACTTCGAATATTGAAGTTGTTTGCTATTATTATTGTGTGCAGTCATTTCTAAAAATGTTATTAGTTTAACTAGTTGTATCGTTAAAAAATTTGCAATTACACCTTTAACATTATTCAATATTTTATCTCTAGGAATTTTAGATCCAATTTAAAGATTTCTTCACTAGCATTAGTTTGTGGTCATAGTTTTTTTCCATCTAACAAATAGAAAAATTCATAATCCATTGAATAGAAAAACATTTAGATTTTTTTATTAACTCTCATATCAGCCAGTAAATTGGAAAACCCATATAAAAATTCAACTGTTTAACATCCCAGAACTATATATTTAATTACTTTTCCCATATTAGTTGCTCTTTGAACTAAGAATTTTGCCCTAAACGTGATTACAAATTACCACTATTTCTAAATGAAAAAAGTTAATATATAAATATGACTTTCCTAATTTAACGGTAGGCTTTCAAACTTGGATGTCTTTTAAAAAGCGCTGCGCTTAAATATAAGAGTGGTGCATAGTAACAAAAGTAAATATTGTCCCTATTTAAGTAGTTACGATTTTACTCCTATATATAATGCAATGAAGGATTGTGGCGTCGCTCTATTGCAATTATGGTATTTCACTACCAATCTGCTATTGATTTAAAGATGCTCACAGAGGAAACCAAATTAACTCTATTACTGATTTCTTCTGTGTGTTTTGTCATTGAGAAAATCTTATTTCTCCATTCGAACTAGACCTTGACATGGCAAGAAACAAACGAAATCAGATGATCTAGTACGAAACATCATAGCCCAAGTAACACACTATATTTTCCAATATTGTAAAATTCAAAAAATCAATATTGTGTAATATAATTCAACCTAGTTTCAAAAATGTACTACATTCCTCGAATGTAAGTATTTCCTATAATAAACCCAATTACTTTTTAGATATTAAAAAAAATTACGCACCGCATTATTTGATTATTTTGTAATCAATGTTTGTTATACGAACCTAGGATTCTAATTTTGGAGAACTTGGTTACCCAATCAGTCGCCTTGTCCACTCAGCCATCGAGAACTTTGAAGATAGATTGCGGTAATCAAGCTTAGCTTGATACGAAATATCGTGCATCCTCACATCTTATTATGAATTGTCTTCTTGATTTAATCAACATTTTTATAATTTTGAGCTAAGATTATGATTTGAGGTCAAAGAGAGCGATTTTCGGTACTAACTATGTTTTGCTAGTGGGATTAATTAGGAAATTAGGATTGAAAAGTAGTTACATTTAAAAATACGCGACACAAAGAAAGTTATTATTTTTCAGCAAACATTGTCTGTTTTTAGGGTTTAAATTTTTTATGAACGTTAAAATTTCAACTTTAAGGAAAAAGAGATATATATTTTTCTTTAAAGTGCGACTTGCTGAATGTAAGTGATAATTTTCTTAAACAGTATAATTTGGCATGCTCTCTATTTGGTAAAAGTCGGGATGGGGAATTTTTCAAAAGTAATTTTTTTATAAAAATACATATAAATATAATAAATATTGAAAAATATATAAATAAAGTTATATATTTTTCAAATTATTATTAATTTATTGAATTAATAAAAAGGAAGACCGTCTAGGAGATTTTATTAAAAATCGGATGCTTTTAAAACACAGCAAATAATCGAAACCAGATATATACTAAAGTATCCCGGTCGTAAGGTCCCTTCAAGTAAAAAACCTTGGAATAATAAAACATTGTGTTCTATTGTTAAATGCAGAATTTAAAAAAATTCCATCACTATATTCATAAAAGTTGTTAAAAGTAGAATTTACAATATTTCCAGCACTACATTAACCAACGTTGTTAAACGTAGAATTTTCAATAATGTCACCACTAAATTGATCAACGTTGTGGGAATATATTATTTCCAATATTGTTTTCACAGTGTTATACGGGATTCGAATTTTAATAAAAGATTGTTCCGCTGAATTTTTTGAAATAAAATCATGCATAACATGAATTATTAAGCTAAAACTAATACTTATGTGCCAAAATTTTACGTTCACAAAACTTTAAAAAATTTTGATGAAGCTTTCGGTATTCCTCGGTATTCTCAATATTGTTCAATATTGCCCAAAATATTTAACAATATTGTTGTGTTACTGAGGTGAGTAATTTTAATTTATATCTGAAATTGTGTTCATAAATATTAACATGGAATATAATCGAAATATCTTCGAAACCAGCATAAAAAAGTAAAAGTAATTTCCTTTTCCCTGAAGTGAAATCTCTAAGGAAAAATAAGCAAAAAAAAATCTAACATTCAAAAATATTATTTCACAAGTTGGAATGATTGCTCAAAAAAAATTTAAATAATGTATTCTTATTATAGTTTGAGCCTTCTAGAGTAAATGAATTATTTTTAAGAAAATGATTTTGGAAAATTATTTTTATTTTCCGAATTAAATACACGGATTAACTATTTCTACATGTGATCAAAATACAACACCAAATAATTACTGGAGGATTATAATTAATGACTCATAATTGAAGTAAGCATATTTTCATTTGAAATATCCTCCCCGAAAGTATCATTATTGTTTGTATGACAAAATTAAACTATATATTAGCCTACAAATTCAATTGTCAATTTCTTTTACATTAAAAGTACTTGTTTATACCTTTTGTCTTAAAATTTGCCAAGATATTTTTAATTTTTTTTTTAATGATTCACATTAAATGTTGTTAAACTTAGTAACTAAAAAGTGCTTCAAACATGATTTATAAATTGAAATCAAAGTATATTCTTAAATAATATTTTAGTATTATGGCACATTTTGGGGAAATTTAAATAGAAAAGTTTTAATTTTATCCCAGAAATTCAAACTTAAATAACGAAATACCATTATAAATCAAAAGTTAGATAACTTTTCAACAGGTCAGGGAAGATAACGCTTTGATTCTAACTATGGAATTGTGTAATTTTTTTATGTTTTAGTCCCACACCGACCAGCCTATCCACACGTGTGTAAGGCCTACAACGGTCGGCGCGGAGGCAAAAAGTTAAATTTATTTTACACACTATACCCGACCGTGAATTAAAACAGATTGAGTTATAAATTGAGATATAAAACACAGTTGATCATCCACACAAGTGGGAAGAAAGACTGATCACAAATTCTCAACCAACCTAGTGTGGGGAGTACTTAATTACAATGCAAATCCTCCCACTTTATATTTAAAACCACAAGTAAAAACAAAAATTACCACATTCATAAAATGCCTAAAATATGTTAGAGCAAAGAAGTAAAACGGATAATAGCATAAAAGCAAATGTAATAACCAAGAATAATATACAGTAGCAAATAATAAGAAAAAATTAAAAGATAAAAAATCTAAAACCAATAAATAAAACACAAAGTAACACTTCCATAATAACATGAGTAGTATAGCCCTCTCGACACAGCGCTCTGAATGCTGATTTAAACACCTTAAAAAATTAGACCAACAATAAAATCAAACCTTAACGTAAGGAAGAAAAAAATCCACAAGAACACGCCATAACATGTCAACCAAGTCAAAAACACTTTCTTAAATACTGTAGTATATGAGCCATTGGGTATTGCAGGCAGACTCCCGTGATGCCGTAAAAATAATCAACGCCGGTGTTGCTCAGCATTTTCTAAAGGAAACAGGAAGAGAAACGTGCCGACAGTCAGAGCATTGAATAAGTAAGCACACTCTACCCAATGACTATTAACAATATCGTTAATGAGATTTCTTCTGTTCAGAGACTGATTGAGATAACAAAACTCGGACTTAACTCAGTTAACGCTCTGACATCGAGCCAGGCGGTCCCGGGTGATCTAAAAATTTCCCTTTAATAGCGAAGCAGGCCGGTCTGAGGCGGTAGACTTCTTTTGAGGGGAGGTGAGGTTCTGAGATCGCTTAGATGATAAGCGCGATAGGGAAAGGTCCAATTATCCTTGCAAACCACAGCCCATTTCCGTGCGCCTTCAGGGAGGGTTATAGAGGGAGGTGGGGTGGTAACTGACCACCCATGTTGGGCGAGTCCAGTTGATGTCGCTTCCTCCCAAAAAGTCCCGGTTTTAAAGGCTAGAAGAAAAAAGTCGCCTCAAGAAAGAGAGTTAAAATGGGATATGTTGTGTGCTAATTAGGGTTTTAGAGGGAAAGATCGTAGATTGGTGATATTTTATTATAAACCGCTTTATCTTATGACGTCGCCTGCTTTACCAAGGTCGCGCCTGGGAGGACGCGACGCTCACAGATTCGCAGAGAATTACTCATGCTATTAGGAAATATATCACAGAACCTAATCTGTACGAATGTAAGTGAATGGGATAGCCCAATAAAACATAACCGGCAGTGGCCGGAAATTTCGCAAAGTTGTAATGTTGACGTTGTATATACTTATAAAAGCTTTTCATCAACACCGTAGAAAGGAAAGTTTGTACACAATACATAATAGATTTTTCGTCTCGTAACAAGATATTTCTACTGCATGTTCTGGCATCTAAGTGATTAATTCTTGATAATACTTAATTTGCAATCCATTGCAGTTATTTAAATACAGGTTTGAATTCCTTAGAAATACATACATCTTTCCCTTTGAAAATATTTTTTAAAAATATGTGTATGAAGTTTTCTTGGCTATAATGAAAAGTAAAATTTTTTAAAATGTGAAAGATGAGAAAAATGGCAGTAATCGCTATAATAACTTCTTCATTTTGGTATCTGAATATGACATTTTTTATTTTTGAGTGTGTAAGAATTGGGTGCTTAGCATCGAACTGAACCTGAAGCAAGCAAACGGGTACAAAATGTTATACGCAAAAGGGAACTAACTCTTATAGAATTAGTTCTTTCAGCTTTCAATTATTACTTTATTCCATTCATTATTCTTTTTCACTCATTCATACTATTCTTACCTTCATATTCCCATTACTCCATTATTTCTATCACTCGTACATAAATATATTTTGATAAAGAAATTAATAAAATATTAAGAAACGAATGTCTTCGTTGTTATTAAACAATACTTCCAAAATCATTTTCAGATAAAAGCTTTCCAAGCTCTTTCTGGAAAAAACATCAAAATGAAGAAAGCAGAAACAATGGCTCACTCCATCAACTAAAAGTAAAATTGGATGCTTTGTCAGAAATTACTCATGCCAAAGAAACTTCTTTCAGTTATATATAACTGCACATGCCTGTATGAATCCTTGAAACCAACTATAAGTTTTCATATTCTCGTGCTGGCAACTACTGAAATCTCATAATCTACAGAATAAGCTTAGTTGGTGCCTTTTTTTTTTGGATAAAATTTATTTTTAGGTGGGAAGAAAACTGAAAATCTTTCTTGATTTTCTTAAATGAATATACCTTATATAAGAATCGAAATATATCACTTATGAAAAGAGACGATTTGTTTCTGATTGCATGTTGCTGGTTCGCTAATATGATAATTGATATTTTCTAAGCATATTTGATATCCAAGCAAAAAAACGCACCCACGCCCGCAATTCTTGACCGGTTTTCGATACAAAGCTCTTGGATAATTCAGTAAATTTATATTCGACGCAACTATTTGATATCCACGCAAGTAACCTGCTCGCACGCCATTCGGCTGTTCTTAGGATACAGGCATGAGCCTAGTAATTCGGATAACTGACATTCTGACGTATATTTGATATCCACGGCGGATCTTCTACCCATTCTGAACGGTTTCTAAAGAGTACAAAGTCCCTGTCTAGTAATTTGATAATTGATATGGACGTGTATTTGATATTCACGCAAAGACCGATTGCCCCATTCATCGACCGCATTTCCTCTTCCCGAGTACAAAGTTCCTACTAATTGGATAATTATAGAGTTCGATGTACTATTTGATATCCAGCACAAAAAACAACGTTCAACGCCATTCTGACCGGTTTTAAGATACAAAAGTTCCTTCTAGTAATTTGGATATGATATGATGACTGGTGCATTTGATGATCACGCAAAGATTGCCCACGCCATTCTGACCGGCATTTCTCCGAGTCAAAAGTTCTCTAACTAATTTGGAGATCAATTTAGATCAATATGTATATTTGGATATCCAACACAAAAACGACTGCTACAAGCCATTCTGACTCGGTTTTAAGATATGCAGTTAGTTTAGTACTGGATAATTGATATTTAGACGCTATATTTTGATATCCACGAAAAGCTGCATCACGCCTTCTAAACGGTTTTAAGATACAGTTCTGCTTAGTAATGGATAATTGAATGGTGACGTTGCATTTGATATTCGCCGCAAAGACGATTGCCCTACCCATTCTGGACCCGGTTTCCTCCGATAAAAGTCTCTGTTCATGCAACTGGATAATTGATATTTGGAAGCAATATTTGGATATCATACAAAAAAATACACTGGCAAGTCTGATCTGGCTGCGCCGAGTTTACAATCCCGAAAAAACCGAAATTGGTTCATGGGTCAAACGTAGCGTTGAGATCCAACCCTCCCAGTACCCATCACGCTGAATGGATCCAGCCTTGCCAGCTGTGAATGAGAACGTGTTGGGAGAGGCTTTGTGTTGTTCAGTGAGGAAATCGGATGAGGGAAGAGGACTGGTGTGGATGAAATGTACGTGGAAATGGAGCTTGCCGATGTCATGATCTGCGCTAATCGGACTGGCATGGCGATCCAGGCAAAAAATTCTCGGGCCATTTTCATCCCCTTCACAAAATTTATCTTCAGTGAAAAAACTGACCCTTCACAAAATTCCACTTTCATAAACGGCTCCCTTACTACAAAGTCATTCAAGAAAATGGCTCTCCGTCACAAAATATTCAGGATTTCGAAACAAAGTTCTCTCTACAAAAATTTCATCTATAAAAAATGATATCCTTTTGATATTAAAACGAAAATATAGGAAATATGATGCATAAAATTAATTTTATAAAAAAAATTAGCAAAAATATTTTATTTTTCACAAAATACTTTTTCACATAAATAATTTTATTTTTTTATCAAAAAGTTTTTCTAAAATAGTTTTTAAAAAAATAATTTTTCAATTATTTTTTTACACAAAAATGAGCCCTAACAAAAAAACTAAAATCGACCCCCCTCGACGTGTTAAAAAATGGAGGGTTGAGCACCTTACAACGCCAATTTCAGCTTCGAGCAGTCTTTGAATTACTGGCTTTCTCGTATCCTCATCCCCACTGCCGGCCTACCTCGTCTAGGATGTAACTAAGAAGATTCGGAAAATGGAATCCAAAGTCCAAAGCATTTATTGAGCTTTGAAAAGAGGTCATGAAAAACGCATGACCGAGACGTAGATTCATGGATACATAGTAATTGTTTAAACACAGAAACAAAACTAGTAGTTCTAGAACAGTGACTGCCCCCAAATAACAAAATCATTCATTTTTTCTCTTTATCGCTATTTTTAAAATTTAGCAAATGTTGCTATCTCATTTGAATTTCGCAAGGACACAGTGGATATCTAATTTGATCCTCGAGACGTTCACTGATGTCAAAAAAGTTTAGCACACATCTAAGCAGTCAAATTTAGGTCGTATATGGATACATACATATACTGAAAGTTGTAGTGGTTGCCATGAGGCATACAGTAATATGAACTCACTGTTGTATCTGTGAAAATATCATCACATAGGCATTTAGGGGCACCCAGAAAGTGATGAAGACGAAAAGATTTGATCATCCCTTTATAGGAAAAACTATTAATGGGTTGAAACATCTAATAACTTTGCCGTTTGATCGCTTAATCGTGCATAATATTTCCATACTTTTGTAAAAAGACCACGAATATTCTGAAAACATAGGTTTTCTTAAAATATCGCACTTCCGCATTGTTTTGCTTATGTATGCAAAGTGTTTTCTGCACAAATTATAATTGAAACTTACACAATGCGTGACTACATATTTTAGCGAAGCATTTGTATTAAAATTTGAAGTAAATAAATTGAGAAAATAAGAAATATGAGTATTTTTATACTGGCACTTGCCTGTATATGTAAAACGGATAATTTTTTCTTTCAATTTCTAAAGTTCGATATATGAGCAAGCTTTACTGAAAATCTACTCGATACCAGCTTAAGATCAAAGATATCTTGCATTGCAAGAGCTGAATTACTTGCTGTTCCTTCTGGGAGAAACAAAATGATGAGTGCTTTTCATAAAACTGATATTTTAAAATTAAATCAACGAATATAATAATCTCGAACTGTAAACCTGTATGAATTTTATACGTGAATGTATTAAAATTATCTATGTACATGATTATTAGTGATATTCAACTTGATACCATATTATATTCGTGAAGATTCAAGTCTAAAAATAATCAGAACCTAATCTCATAATTTTGTTCCTCTTAGAGATACCCAAAAGCAATACCTAGTTCTTGCAATGCCGATATCTTCTGAATCTTAGAACGGAATTTTATATATAGCTGACCTAAAACATTTGATTTAAAATTATGAAACGAAAGAAAATTGAATATGAATGTCAAAAATTATGCTGTTTTTTCATATGATGCAGCTAAAATTAATGAAAAGACACTTCTAGACGATACAAAATTTTTATACCTCAGACCCCCCCCCAACCCAAGCCCTGTCATTCGCTAAGAGAAATAAATTAGAAACACACAAGAAGTTAGATAGGTGAAATTTCAAATAGTCTATCACAGCTGCCATATTCTTAGACTCAATCCTGGCAGATAAACGTTTGTTTTGGCAAAACCCAATAGTGATGCTTCCCATTACTACTATTGAAGCTCAACACAAAACGTGTTACACTTGCCAAAATTTCTAATAAGTGCTCCACGTTTTTATACATCTATTCATTTTAATCTTAATTTTTAACATATTCCATTCCTAAATCATATTCAAAGTTAAACAGATTTTAAAGCAAATTTCTAGTGAAAAATCATTTACAAAAATATTAGGTCATTAGAAATAGGTGAGAAAACTTGAAAATATGTTTTGTTAATTATTCAAAAGTCTATAAAACTCAGACCACATTTTATTAGCGCGTAAACGAAGATCGAAACACTCATAAACATAATAGACCAAACATTGATTTGATATGCAGGTGGTTTTGAATGAAATTGAAATGCGTGTTTTTTTTCTTTTATGATAGTGTAAGCTACGCGAAGGTGGATTAAAAGAGTGGATAATACCAAAAAAGGCTGAAATGTTACAGAATAGCACTTAAAAATTGAAATGACGGCAATTTTCAAAAAAACATATGGAATAATACCGCGTCCACATTTTATTCAAACAAAAAAAAAAAGAGGTATGAGATCATGGTATTGCTCAGCATTTGCGCAACTGATTACGAGCTATTTGCATTTAACTCCGCCACCCCTTTGTTAAAACCCTAAGTGATTTATTTTAGTGAAGTAGCAGCAGAAAAGTGAAAAATAACAGACGCTACGGGAAACTAAACTTTGAGTCGTAGTTGTCTAGTTTCTCGGAGAGGAAACCTGGTGGTTGTAATGAAATGAGCTGCATGAAACTGTGGGTCTCCAGAAGGAATCGGGAAGGTTTGCGAAAGGCAAAATGAAATGTGAAAATATAGCTTGCTACCGACAGAGTGATTAATTAATGAAGTACTGCAGTCTCAGAATAAAAAATGCACCAGGAATACATTTCATCTTAATCTTTTAACAAAAAAGAAAAATATTTTAATATCGATGGTTTTTTAAATACTTGTGTTATTAACTACCGTGAAAGTGTAAAAAGAGGGGTATTCATTGGAGTTTTTTTGCTTCTCAAGACATTTAGTTGTAGAATTGCTTTATTTGAGTGGCAAATAGTAATTCAAATCGGAAAGCATTTGATATTGAGTTTAAAATTAGTGTATCGTGATTATTAGAAGTTATGGAACAATGAAATTCATTATTTGAACCATGAAAATGAAAAGAATTCGGAAAATAATTGTAATTCGTTGTTACGAGCACCTCAAATGAGGGCTATGCTAGGATCCAAAATTGTGCCGAACTCGGCGGCTGGTCATTTAACGTGATCCTGACGCCAGTGGAAAGTCGAGTGATGACTTTGTGTGTGATAAGTAATGGAGTAATTATGCTTCAAAGTTTCTTGAACGCCTTACACTACGCTAAAAAATATGGTATTTTTTTGTGTTCTTTCATCTCATTTTTGATTGAAAATCAGGAATGGCACATTTTACCAACCATTTCATCACCAAGTTCAGGATATCCAATCAGTATGAATTATGTTGCACCGTTAGAGAACCATAAGACCTGGTGGTGATATTCGGTTCCTAACTATTCTTATCTAAACCACCCCCACCAGGGCACACATTATATCTCGGAGGGTCAGAGCTCTAAAACGAGCCACTTACAATGAGGTAATGAGGCAAATCCTAAACATAATATTATTTGTTACTTGTCGCAACTCGAGGCTCATTGAGAAAGATTGCATTCTTACGATTTTCTGCCAGCTCTTTATTGAAACCACTCTAATTTTATGATCGGATCAAGAGCTTTGGAAAAAAACTACTTTCTTCTTTTAATGAACCACGATCTGCCTTTACTTTGCGCCCCCTAGTGATTGCGCCTCCAGGACACGTGCCCTACCTGCCCCACAATCTAAGTTACGCCACTGGAGAGATCATCGAAATCTCTAGACCATGCAGGAAGCTTCAACAACACGACTGTTGTAGCGCAGGCTGTAATGTGCCTGGCGCGTACGTGTAAGGGGGGTTGTGCGCACGCACGAACTGAAGCGCTGTTACACATAGTCCTATTTAGTAATATTCTTGATCACAATCATTAAAAAATGTTCCACTCTGTTCTGCGAAAAACCGACCAAGTAGTATATTATGTCATCAAGTGCATGTTGGATCTTCACGGACGCCAAGTGACAATCTTATGTTGCGGAATTCTGTATTACTGTTCGTTTCAAAACCCGGATAGCACCTTTGAGATTTACCGGGAAAAAAGTGCATCAGATAATGAGTAGAGCGTACTCCGAAGTTCTTGTTAGGTCACGCTGTGAAATGTAAACAACTCTCTCTATTTCTCTTCATCCTTTCATTTGCTGAAAATAACTCCCTCCTGGCGCATTGCTCAAAAGCGTTGGAGGGGTTTGGAATCGAGAACATACACATTCCTCCTGTAGTTAAACCCTACGAACATTCTAAAAAAAAAATGTTACTCACTTTCATGATCAAATCTGTCAGTAGTAAATATCTCCTGTATCAAGTATATGCTCTTGGGATCATATTTCTAGCTGATTTATAGTTACGATCTACACTTTGAACCCAAACAACCAATACTACCCTCCTTGCTTAAAAGGTATCACATTTTTTTTAATTTTCAGCTCTTTCTTCCTCTTAGTAAGCGTTTGTGAGCTGGCGCATTATTCCTGAGCAAAAGGTCGCTATTCATTAAAAAAACAGTAGAAACTCACAGAAAAAAAAAGTATCTCCCAAAACTATGTAATGGCCTACTTTAAAATGTCCTCATCGGTGCTGCCAAGTTATTTAATAATTTAAATCAGTGACTACATCACTCCTGCCGGTAGATTTGTAACAAATTTGAAACTGTCTATATATTTTAGGCTTTATCAAAATAAATATCTCTGGTTTTATCCTTCTATAAAACTCCATTGCGAGTTATTTTATTTAAAATAAGGGAGTTTGTAGCCCTACATTCTTATATTAAAAGATTTTGTAAAGGTATAATATAAAAACAGAGATTTTCCTCGAATTCAGTCATAATCTCGAAAGCAAATCAACGTAAAAAAATCAAAGAAATTTCAAAAGGCAACAAAATAAATATGGCGTTGATTCATTTTTTATCGATCTTCGTGCCGAGTTATTAATTTTAAAATAGTGGAACAGCGCTCACCTGCTGGAAACATTTCAGACCCTCAATTATGAACTTTTTTACTGGGCTTTCATAATCTAGTGTGATATTCTCATCTATCAATCTCTACCGTTATTTTTTCATCAGCAAGACCTTTGTGGGACACACTGTAAGTATGCACATTGTGTACTTGATTGTTTAAAATTGTAAATAATTGAGCATAAGATAGTGTATATAGTAGCAAAGAGTGTGCATCCTTTTGAGAGAGACAAATTATATGATGTTTTATTGCCCAGCTGGAAGGTCATTATCTTCAAAAATGAATGACTACATTGATAAAACCCTTTAAAATTTGCTGATGAAGAACGAGATTTTAGATTTTTTTTTTTTGGGGGGAGAGGACCAGGCACGAATTGCTTGTTATGGCTGAAACAAATAGTTCTTGGGGGCACATTGAATGGACACATATGTATTTTGAATATTCACTAGCAGTCACCATCATGATCTAAAATAAGATAATCAAGAACAATATGTTTGTTCAGAAAAATTCTGTCATAAATACCTATTAACTGATTTTATCTACCTAATAACATGTTTAATTAACATTTGTCGATAATTACCATATGTTTTCATTTAGGTACTTGATATTTGATTGCCATGAAATATTTATTTTACATCATTAGATTTGTTAGTGGCGGTGTGATCAGGGTGGAGAGGGCAGGCGCCGCACCCTTATTTTTAGGAAAATAAAATTTTAATCATTTTGGCCAAAAGTAGAATTATAAAAAGGTAGTATCGGGAAAAATAGACAATTTTTTCAACCAATTTTTAAAATTTTAGTCATACCTCCCTATACCCGTGTCCTTGATGCTCGTAGTTTTCTGCCCTCATTTTTTTTTTCACTCTTAAAATAAACTATTTTTTATGGACATGTAAAATAATGCAGAGGTATGTTATGAAAATTTAAACTAGAGTCAAGTATACCTAGTTTTCCTTTATTTATTTTGTATATTTCAAATGAATCTGTTTGTCAATTATTATTGTGTGCACATTTCTAAAATGTTATCAGTATAACTAGGTAAGGTCGTTGGAAAATTTGATACTTACAATCAATATTAAGTGTCCATATTATCTCTAGGGAATTTTTAGATCCTGTTTTAAAAGATTTTTCAGTAGCATATTAGCTCTTAATGTAGTTTTTTTTCCATCTTAATCTTACAGAAACATTCATAATCCATTGAATAGTAAAATCATTTAGCTTGTTGGAAACCTCATATAACCGCCAGTAAGTTTGTAGAAACTGCATTAAAATTTAATTGTCAATCGAACAGAACTGCTGGATTTAATTACTCTTCCCAATTAGAATCTTAGTTAAGCATTTTGCCCTCAATCGTACCTTATCAATCTACCACTATTTCTAAATGAGAAGCATTAATATAATATGAGTGTATCAATACTGTGAAGCATTCTTGGAACTCTGTCCTCTTTAAAAAAGGCTGCCTTAAATATAAGAGTGGTGCATTAACAAAGTAAATACTGCCACATTTAAGCAAGTATGAGATTTTATCCTATTTATGATAAGGTAGACGGCGTCGCCTGGTGCAAATGGAATTTCACTACCAATCTGCTATTGATTTAAAGATGCCGTCAGGGGGAAACAAGACTAACTCCTTTACTGTTCTTCTCAGTGTGTTTTTTCTAATTGAGTAAAGCCTATTCTCCAGCGTCGATCATATCTTGGATTGTAAGAAAACAAATAGAAACTTCAGAAGATTTAGTGCAGAAAAAATCTCAGCCTGGTAGCACACTATATTGTAAAGGTCATTGTAAAATTCGGAAAACCACATTATGTAATATAATCTAACTAGTTTTAAGAAATGTACTATTTATTTCCCGCGAATAAAGTGTTTCTAATAATAAACCAATTACTTATTAAAGATTGAAAAATTCACAGCGCATTATTTGATTATTTGTAATCAATATGTTATAATGAATCTAGATTCTGAATTCTGAGAATCAAACTTGGTTACCTAAATTAAATGTGCCTTATTCCAACAGTAAATACGTACTGAACGGGGGCATGA
>BGPR01004466.1:0-50376 GCA_013235015.1 Araneus ventricosus | reverse complement strand
GAAGTTTCTTTCGGAAAACATCAAAATGAAGAAAGCGAGAAACAATGGCTCACCATCAATCTAAAAGTAAAATTCGGATGCTTTTACAGAAATTTTATTCGATGCCAACGAGAAACTTTTCTTAGTTATATATAACTGCACGCCTATGTGAAATCCTTTGTAAACTAATTATAAGTTTCATTCTCGTGCCGTGGCAATCACTACGAAATTCATAACTACAGAATTAGTTTAAGTTGGTGCCTTTTTTTTTGGCATAAAAATTTATTTTGTGTGCGGGAAGAAAATCCGAAAATTTTCTTGGTATTTTTCTTAAAATAATCGAATATACTTATATAAGAATCGAATATAATACTTTTAAAAGAGATTTGTTTGATTTAATATTGGCGTATAGTTCTGTCTAATAATTCGGATAATTGATATTTGAAGCAATATTTGATATCCACGCAAAAACGACCACCCACGCCCGCAATTCTGACCGGTTTTTCCGATACAAAGTTCTCTCTAATAATTCGTATAATTTATAATTGACGCAATATTTGATATCCACGCAAAAACAACCGCTGCACGCCATTCTGGCCGGTTTTTAAGATACAAAGTTATGTCTAGTAATTCGGATAATTGATATTTGACGCTATATTTGATATTCACGCGATTGCTCCACGCCATTCTGAACGGTTTTTAAGATACAAAGTTCTGTCTAGTAATTTGGATAATTGATATGTGACGCTGTATTTGATATTCACGCAAAGACGATTGCTCCACGCCATTCTGACCGGTTTCTCCGATACAAAGTTCTGTCTAGTAATTCGGATAATTGATATTTGAAGCAATATTTGATATCCATACAAAAAATACCACGGCAAGTCATTCTGGCCGGTTTTTACAATCTGAAAAACCGGTTAGAATTGGTTTGGCGTGGATCGAAAGGTTAGATATCCAACCCTTCCCAATACCCATCACGCTGAATGGATTTCCATGCCTTACAAGCGGTGGAAATGAGAACGTGTTGGGAGAGGCTTGTGGTGTGTTGTTCAGTGAGGAAATCGGATGAGGCGATATTAGTGACTGGTAGTGGATGAAATTGTGTGGAATGGAGCTGTCATGTATGATCTGCCTAAATGGACTGGCATGGGTCGATCCAGGCAAAAATTCGGGCCATTTTCATCCCCTTCACAAAATTTATCTTCATGAAAACGGACCCTTCACAAAATTCCACTTCATAAAAACGGCCCCTTCACTAAAGTCAAATTCACAAAAATGGCCCCGTCACAAAATACGATTTCGAAAAACAGTTCTTCTACAAAATTTCATTTTATAAAAATGATATCCTTTTGATATTAAACGCAAAATATAGAAATATGACTGCTAAAATTGAAGGTTTTACATAATAAAAAAAATTTGCGCAAAAATATTTTATTTTTCACAAAAATAATTTTTTTCACATAAATAATTTTATTTTTTACAAAAGTTTTTTTTTCCCAAAAATAGTTTTTTAAAAAAATAATTTTTTTCACTAAAATATTTTTTTTACACAAAAATGAGCCCCTAAAAATAAAACTAAAATCGACCCCCGACGGGTTAAAAAATGGAGTGGCTGGTAGCACCACAACGCCAATTTCTTGCCTTGGAGCAGTCTTGAATTACTGGCTTCTCGTATCTCATCCCCCACGGCAGCCGGCCTACCTGTTAGGATGTAAATCTAACGAAGATTACCGGAAAATGAGAACTAAAGTCCAAAGCATTTATTGAGCTTTGAAAAGAGGTACAAAAAACAACGCCAGACCGGACGTAATTAAGGGATACATAGTAATTAAGTTTAAACACGAAACAAAACTAGTAGTTCTGTGAACAGTAGACCTCGCTCCCCCAAATAACAAAATCTATTTTTTTCTCTTTATCGCATTTTTTAAAATTTAGCAAATGTTGCTATTCATTGTGAATTTGCAAGGACACAGGATATCATAATTTGATTCTCGGAGGACGTTCACTGATGTCAAAAAGTTTAGCACAATTCTTAAGTAGCGTCAAATTTGGTCGTAATATGGATACAATGATTTGAAATCAGTTGTGGCGAGCCATGAGGCATACAGTAATATGAACTCACGTTGTACTGTGAAAATATCATCACTAGGGCATTTAGGGGCACCCAGAAAGTGATGAAGACGAAAAGATTTCGACTCATCCCGTTTTATAGAAAACTAATAACGGGTTGAAACATTCATAAATAATTTCGTTTGATCGCTTAATGTGCATAATATTTCCATACATTTTTGTAAAAAGACCACGAATATTCTGGGAAACATAGGTTTTCTTAAAATATCGCAACTTTCCCGCATGTGTTTTGCTTATTGTATGCAGTGTTTTCAACCAAATTATACGAAACTTACAGAATACGTGACAATATTTTAGCGAAGCATTGTATTAAAATTTGAAGTAAATAAATTGAAAAATAAAGGAAATATGAGTATTTGTATTAATTAATTTTAACTGCACATGCACGAAACACGGCATAATTTTTCTTTTCTAATTTCAAAGTCAGATATATAGAGCAGCTTATATGAAAATTCCAGTCCGATACCGTTAAGATTCGTAAAGATATCTTGCATTGCAAGAGCTGAATTGCTTTTGTTCTCTGTGAGAAACAAAATGATGAGCGTTTTCTCACAAACTGATATTTTTTAAAATTAAATCAACGAATAGTAATCGTCGAACTGCAATTGTATGCATTTAATTTGTATACCGAATGTATTAAAATTATCTATGTACATGATTATTTAGGATATTCAACTTTGATACAATTCAATATTAATGTGTGAAGATTCAAGTCTAAAAAATATCAGTGGTGAACTAATCTCATAATTTTGTTCCTCTTAGAGAACAAAAGCAATTCAGTTCTTGCAATGCCGATATCTTTCTGAATCTTAGGAAACTGGAATTTTTATATAAGCTGACCTAAACATTTGATTTTAAAATTATGAAACGAAAGAAAAATTGAAATATGAATGTCAGAAAAATTATGCTGTTTTTTCGCGCATGTGCAGCTAAAAATTAATGAATGTAAGACATTCGTCTAGACGATACAAAATTTTTATACCTCAGCCCCCCCCCCCAACCCAAGCCCTGTATTCGCCACTGAGAGAAATAAATTAGAAACACAAGAAGTTAGATAGGTGAAATTTGGTAAATAGTCTAATACAGCTATATCAAATTTTAGACTCAATCCGCCGGTGATAAACGTTTGTTTTGCAAAACCCACACTAGATAGCCTTCATTATACTACGAAGCTCAACACAAAACGTGTTACACTTGCCAAAATGTTTTCAATAAGTGTGTTGCCACGTTTTTTATACATTCTCCATTCATTTTTAATCTTTAATTTTTAATCCAATATTCCATCTCCGTAACATATTCAAAGTTAATAAGAGATTTTAAAGCAAATTTCCTTAGTGAAAAATCATTTAATAAAAATATTAGGCATTAGGAATAGGTGAGAAAACTTGAAAATATGTTTTGTTAATTATTCAAAAGCCGAGTACAACTTGGTAAGAACTACATTTATTAGCTGCGGTCGAAGATCGAAACACTCGCACAAACATAATAGACCAAACATTGATTTGGATATGCAGGTGGTTTTTGAATAGAAATGTGAACAATGCGTGTTTTTTTTTTCTTTTGTATCGAAAGTGTAAGCCACGCGAAGTGTAGATTAAAAGATGTAAAGTGTACTCCAAAAGGCTGAAATGTTACAGAATAGCACTTAAAAAATTGAAATGACGGCAATTTTCAAAAACATATGAATAATACCGTGTCCACATTTTATTCAAACAAAAAAAAAAAAAAGAGGGCGAAGAGTCATGGTACGTCAGCATTGCGTGCAACTGAGATTACGAGTCATTTGCTTTCTTAATCTCCGCCACCCCTTTGTTAAAATCAAGTATTTATTTAGCGAAGTAGCAGCAGAAAAGTGAAAAATATAAAGACGGTTTCGCGAAATTAAACTTTGAGTCGTAGCTCGCTCAGTTTCCGTGGAGAGGAAACGGTGGTTGGTAATTATGAAATGGAGCCGCTGTTGCGAAATGTGGGTCTCCAGAAGGAATGGGAAGCAGTTTGTCGAAAGGCAAAAATGAAATTGCAAAAATATGCTGCTACTGCTGCAGTGGAGTAATTAATAATGAAGACCGCAGTCTTCAGAATAAAAATGCACCATGAATACATTTCATCTTAATTTTAACAAAAAGAAAAATACATTTTAATATCGTAGATGGGTTTTTTAAATACTTGCTTATTAAATACACGGTGAAAAAGTAGTTAAAAAGTATTCATTGGAGTTTTTGCTTCTTATTTCAAGACATTTGGTTGTAGAATTGCTTTATTTGAGTTGAAAATAAAGTAATTCAAATGGAAAGCATTTGGATATTGAGTTTAAAATAGGTTATGTGATTAATAGAAGTTATGGAACAATGAAATTCATTTTATTTAACTATGAAAATGAAAAGAATTCGGAAAATAATTCGTAATTCGTTGTTGCATGGGCACCTCAAAATGAGGGCTATTGTGCAGGATCCACAGTGCCTGACAATCTTTTGCGGCGGCTGGTCATTTAACGTGATCCCGGACGCCAGTGGAAAGTCGGGGTGATGACTTTGTGTGATAAGTAATGGAGTGAATTTATGTCTTTCAAAGTTTCTGGAACGCTCTTACACTACGCTAAAAAAATGGTGGTATTTTTTGTGTTCTTCATTCACACTTTGCTGATTGAAAATAGGAATGGCACATTTTTACTAACCATTTATCACCAAGTTCAGGATATCCAATCAGTATGAATTATGCATACCGTTAGAAACCATAAGAAACTCTGCGGTGATATTCGGTTCCTAACTATCTTCTATCTAACCACCCCACCAGGGCACAAATTTATATCTCGGTAGGGTCAGAGCTCTAAACGAGCTTTTAATTTCACAATGAGGGTATCTGGTAAGCAAATCTCTGAAACATAATATTATTTGTTACTTTGTCGCAACTTGAGGCTCCTAGGTTGTGAAAGATTGCATTCTTACGATTTTCCCACTCTTTATTGAAACCACTTCAATTTTTAAGATTCTTGTGAATAAGAGCTTTGAAAAAAAACTACTTTTCTTTTAAATGCAACCAATTGATTCCTTAATTTTGCGCCCCCTAGTGATTGCGCCCAGGACACGTGCCCTACCTGCCCCACCCTAGTTACGCCACTGAGAGATATCGAAACTTCTATAGACCATGCAGGAAGCTTTCATACAACACGACTGTTCGTAGCGCAGGTGCAATGTGCCCGGCGCACGCCGTATGTAGAGGGCTGTGCGCACGCACGAACGAAGCGCTGTTACCACATAGTCCTATTTAGTGCAATATTCTTGATTCACAATCATTAAAAAAATGTTCCACTCGTCTGCGATAAAAACTGACCAAGTAGTATATATTATGTATCAAGTATGTTGGATCTTCACTGAGTGACGCCATGGACAATCTAATAATAAGGCGTTTTTGAGAATTCTGTAGATACTGTTCGTTTCAAAAACCCGAGACTAGCACTTTTGGACGATTTTACTCCGGAAAGGGGTGACAGATAATGAGTAAGATGAGCGCATTTCCGAAGTTCTTTGTTAGGTCACGCTAAGTGAAATGTAAACAACTCCCCCTAATTTCTTCACTTTCCCCCTATTTGCGTGAAAATAACTCCTCCTGGCGCATGCTCAAAAGCGCGGAGGGTTTCGGAATCCGAGAACATACAATATTCCTACTTAGTAAACTCACGAACATTTTAAAAAAAATGTTTCACTCTTCTACGATCAAATCTGGTCAAGTAGTAAATATTCTGTATCAAGTATACAGTGCTCTCGATCATATTTCGTTGATTTATAGTTACGATCTACTCTTGAACTCAAAACAACCAATACTACCCTCCTAAGCTTTAAAAAGCGTATCACATTTTTTTTTTTTAATTTTCAGTTCTTTTTCCTACTTAGTAACGTTTGTGAGCTGGCCGACATTATTCCTGAGCAAAAAGGCCGTATCTTATTAAAAAACAGTAGAAAACCACTGAAGAAAAAAAAGTATCTCCTAAAACTAGTGTAATGTACTTTTACTAAAATGTCCTATCGGTCTCCGTTGCCAAGTTATTTAATTTTAAAATCAGCGACTACATCACTACCTGCCGGTAGCATTTGTAACAAATTCTGAAACTTCTGTATCATATTTTTAGGCTTATCAAAATAAATATACCTCTGGTTTTATCCTTCTATAAAACTCCATTGCCGAGTTATTTTATTTTAAAATAAGGGAGTTATTTGTAGCCCACATTCTATATATTAAAAGATTTTAAAAAGGTAGTAAAATATCAAAAAACAGAGATTTTCCTCGAATTCCTGTCATAATCTCGAAAGCAAATCAACGTAAAAAACAAAGAAATTTCAAAAGGCAACAAAATAAATATGGCGTTGATTTCATTTTTCTATCGATCTTCGTTGCCGAGTTATTTAATTTTAAAATCAGTGTGAACAGCGCTACCTGCTGGAAACATTTGTGACTAATTATGAAACTTTTTTACGGCTTTCAAAATGAATCTAGAGTTGATTTCATTCATCTATCAATCTCTATTACCGAGTTATTTTTTTTACATCAGCAAGACCTTTGTGGGACACACTGTAAGTATGCAATATTGTACATTGATTGGTTTAAAATTGTAAATAATAGCTTTGGAAGATAGTGTATATAGTAGCAAAGAGTGTATCTCTTTGAGAGACAAATTATGATGTTTGTTGCCCCTGGAAGCAATATTATCTTCAAAATGAATGACTACATTGGATAAACCTTTAAAATTTGCGATGAAGAACAGATTTTAGATTGTTTTGGGGGGAATGGGAGAGGACCAGGGACGAATTACGCTTGTTGCGGGGCCCAGACGCTGAAGTTCTTGGGGGCAATTTGAATGCATGACACATATGTACTTGAATATTTCCAGCTGTCAATTATCATGATTTAAAATAAGATAATCACAGTAACAATATGTTTGTTCAGAAAAATTGCTTGTCATAAATACTCTATTAATTGATTTTATCTACCTAATTGATAAGTTTAATTAACATTTGTCGATAATTAATATGTTTTCTATTTAGGGATACTTGATATTTGGTGATTTCATGAAATATATTTATTTTACAAATACATTAGATTTCGGTTAGTGGCGGTGAGTCAGGGGGTGGGAGAGGGGGCAGGCGCCGCACCTACTTTTTTAGGGAAAATAAAATTTTTAATCATTTTAGCGGCCAAAAACTATGAATTATAAAAAAGCAGTAGTATTCGGGAAAAATAGACAATTTTTTCAACTAATTTTTAAAATTTTATTGTCTACTCTCCTATACTCCCGGTCCTTTGGATGCCTGTAAGTTTTCTGCCCCCTTCACATTTTTCACTCTTAAAATCAAATCATTTTATGATGGTAACAGTCAAAATATTCGAGGTATGCATGAAAAATTTAAACTAGAGTCAAGTATACCTAGTTTTCCCTTTATTAATATTTTGTATATTTCGAATATTGAAATTGTTTGCAATTATTATTGTGTGCAATCATTTCTAAAAATGTTATCAGTATAACTAGTTGTATCGTTGGAAAATTTGCAATTAAATCAATATTAATGTACCATATTTTATCTCTAGGAATTTTAGATCCCCCCGTTTTAAAGATTTCTTCAGTAGCATTAGTTTGTGCTCTTAATGTAGTTTTTTTTCCATCTTACTTACAGAAACATTCATAATCCATTGAATAGTAAATCATTTAGCTTGTTTGTAAACTCTCATATAAGCCAGTAAGTTTGTAGAAACCGTATCAAAATTTAATTGTGCAATCGAACAGAACTGTTGATTTAATTACTCTTCCCCAATTAGTTAATCCTTTAGTTAAGCATTTTGCCCTAATCGTAATTATCAATTACCACTATTTCTAAATGAAGAAAGTTAATATATAAATATGAGTGTCATAATACTGTGAAGTAATTTGAACTTTGTCCCTCTTTTAAAAAGCGCTGCTCTTAAATATAAGAGTGGTGCATTGTAACAAAAGTAAATACTGCCACTATTTAAGCAAAGTAGCGACGATTTTATTCCTATTTATGATGAAGGATTGCGGCGTCGCTCGATGGCAATTATGGAATTTCACTACCAATCTGCTATTGATTTAAAGATGCTCACAGGGGAAACAAGACTAACTCCTTTACTGTTTTCTTCAGTGTGTTTTCTAATTGAGCAAAGCCTATTTCTCCAGTCGAATTACACTTTGGGATGGCAAGAAACAAACGAAATCAGAAGATTTAGTGCGAAAAATCATAGCCCAAGTAGCACACTATATTGTACAATATTGTAAAATTCGAAAAATCAATATTATGTAATATAATTCAACTTAGTTTAAGAAATGTACTATTTATTTCCGCGAATAAAGTGTTTCTAATAATAAACCTAATTACTTATTAAAGATTGAAAAAAAAATTCCACAGCGCATTATTTGATTATTTTGTAATCAATATGTTATACGAATCTAGGATTCGAATTCTGGAGAACTTGGTTACCCAATCAGTCGCCTTATCCACTCAGCCACCGAGACCTTGAACATGGAAGATAGATTGCGGTAACCGAGCTTAGCTTCATACGAAATATCGTGCCTCCTCACATCTTTGTATGAATTGCCTTCTTCATTTAATTAACTTTTTCATAATTTTGAGCTAATATTATGATTTGAAGTCAAAGAGAGAGCGATTTTGGGTACCATCTAAGTTTTGCTCTTGGGATAAATTATGAAATTAGGATTCAAAAGTAATTACTCTTAAAAATACGGGTAACAAAGAAAGTTACAATTTTTCAACAAACATTGTGTGTTTTTAGGGTTTAATTTTTTTATGAAGATTAAAATTTCAACATTAAGAAAGGGTGATATGTATTTTTCTATAAAATACAACTTGCTCATAGTAAGTGATAATTTTCTTAAACAGGATAATTTGGGATATTCTATATTTAGTAGTGTATAACGGCACTCCAATGTGAAATTCTTTGTAAACAAATTATAAGTGACATTCTCGCGCCGTGCCAACCTCTACGAAATTCATAACTGCAGAATTAGTTTGAGTTTTTCCCTTTTATTTTCGCGCAAAAATATATTTTGGAGTAGAAAGTCCGAAACTTTTCATGGTCTTTTTCTTAAAATAATCGAGTACTATACTTGTAAAAGACATTTGGCGATTTTTTTTCTTCTATCTCCTTTAAATCCGGGTTCTTTTGGGAGGCTAAGACATGAATTAGACTCTCCCAACCTGTGTGATCATTTACTCCACCCCCTGCTGCAACCTACCCTTAAGGCACAAGGAAATGGGCTGTGGTGTGCAAGGATAATTGGACCCCCTACCGCACTTATCTCCAAAGCGATCTCAGAATCTCACCTCCCCTCAAAAGAAGCCAACCGCCTCAGACAGCCCTCTGCCGTCGTTAAGGAAAAATTTCTAGACCACCCCGGACCGCCTCGCTGTGTATGAGAGAGTTAATATTGGCGCATACAAAGTTCTGTCTAATAATTCGGATTAATTTATAATTGACGCAATATTTGATATCCATGCAAAAACGACCAATCTGAAAAATCGGTCAGAATTGGTGTGGCGTGGAACTGAAAGTTAGATATCCAACCCTTCCCAATATCCATCGCGCGAATTGGATTTCCATGCCATACATGCGGGGGATATAAGAACGTTTGGGGGAAGGCTTATGGTGTGTTGTTCAGTGAGGAAATCGGATAAGGCGGGGATCTTAGTGACTGGTAGTGGATGAATTTGTGTGGAGTGGAGCGGTCGTGAATGACGTAACTAAATGGATGAGTTAAAAAAAGGGAGTGGTTTTTGGAGTACCACACGCCATTTTCTTGCCTTGGAGCAGTCTTGAATTACTGGATTCTCGTATCTCATACCCCACGGCAGCCGGCCTACCGTTAAGGTGTAAGACCAACAAAGATTACCGGGGAATAACAACAAAAGCCCAAAGCATTTGTTGAGCTTTGAAAACTGGCACAAAAAATAACGCCAGACTGGGCGTAATTAAAGGATACATAGTAATTAAGTTTAAACAAAAAACATAACGTGAACAGTAGACCTCGCTCCCCCCCAAATAAAAAAATCTATATTTTTCTCTTTACCGCATTTTTTTGAGAGTTTAGCAAATGTTGCTATTCATTGTGAAGACGACATTGTTTGTAGGGACGCAGGACATCATAATTTGATTCTCGAGGAGGTACACTGGTGTCAAACCGTTTAGCACAATTCTTAAGATGTGACAAATTTGGAGTTAATATGGAGACAATGGTTCGCAATCAGATGAAGAGAGCCGCGGGGCATACATTAGTCGGAGCTCACATATTGCAGTGCAAATCTCGTCACGAGGGCATTTAGGGGGCACCCAGAAAGTGATGAAGACGAAGAGGGATTTCGACTCATCCCGTTTCACAAAAAGCTGATAACGAGATGAAACTTTCTTCAGAGATTTCGTTTAATGTGCATAATATTTCCATACATTTTCGTAAAAATAACACTAATATTCGGAAAAATTTAAAATTTTCTTTAAAAAATCACAAATATTTCGACATGTTTTTTGCTTATGGAATGCAGTATTTTCGACCAAATTATACGAAACTTATAGAATACGTGACAATATTTTAGAAAAGCATTGTATTGAAATTCGACGTAAATATTTTAAAAAATAAAGGAAATATGAATATTTGTATTAATTAATTTTTAATTGCGCATGCGCGAAACATAGCATAATGTTTCTTTCATAATTTTAAAGTCAGATATATAGGGCAGCTTATGTACAAATTCCAGTTCGATACCGTTAAGATTCAGAAAGATATCTTGCATTGCAAGAGCTGAATTGCTTTTGTTCTCTAAGAGAAACAAAATGATGAAGTTTTTTTCCCACAAACTGTTATTTTTTAAACTTGAATCTTCGAACAGTAATATTGAATTGTATAAAAGTTGAATATCCTAAATACTCATGTATATAGATACATTTAATATATTCAATAAACAAATTAAATGCATAAAATTGAAATTCGACGAGAGCTATTCGGAGATTTAATTTTAAAAAATATCAGTTTGTGAGAAAACAGTCATCATTTTGTTTCTCTTAGAGAACAAAAGCAATTCAGCTCTTGCAATGCCGATATCTTTCTGAATCTTAACGGTAGCGAACTGCAATTTTTATATAATCTGCCCTATATATTTGATTTTGAAATTATGAAAGAAAAATTATGCTATGTTTCGCGCGTGTGCAGTTAAAAATTAATGAATACAAATATTCATATTTCCTTTATTTTTCAGTATATATTTACTTCGAATTTCAATACAATGCTCTTCTAAAATATTGTCACGTATTCTCTAAGTTTTGTATAATTTGGTCAAAAATACTGCATTCTATAAGCAAAAAACATGTCGAAAAATTTGTGATTTTTTAAAGAAAATTTTGAATTTTTCCGAATATTAGTGGTATTTTTACGAAAATGCATGGAAATATTATACACATTAAACGAAATCTCTGACGAAAGTTTCATCTCGTTATCAGCTTTCTGTGAAACGGGATGAGTCGATATTTCTTTTCGTCTTCATTACTTCTGGGCGCCCCCCTAAATGCCCTCGTGATGAGATTTTCACTGCACAATGTGATTTCATACTACTGTATGCCCCACGGATCTCCACAACAGATTTCAAATCATTGTATCCATATTAACACCAAATTTAAAGCATCTTAAGAATTATGCTAAACATTTGGATACCAGTGTACCTTTTCCGCATATATTCACTATCATACAAATCTATATTTACAATCAATGTACACACCAAAATTGTATAGAAATTTTACTTCCGAACAAATGCAAACACTTTACAAAAGTAGCGGGTGTGCTAAAATATATCAGCAATGCAATGAAATTCAAGTGAAATAAAATTCTTATAAGACATGGAATTTCCCAAGAAAGCAATTTTTATTATCGTAACCATAACAGTGGCGATAGCACTTACAGATGGGAGAAGTTTCACGATGAACAAGCGAGATTGTTATTTATCACAACAATTTCCTTTCGTCGTAATAAATACGCAAAAAAAGCTTCACGAATAACAGATAAAATTCTTCAATTTCTTATAATATGAACCGTTTTGTAGAATCACTGAAGAACCTTTCACGAAAAGAGAAAAACGAGATTAGATGGAAATAAACAGGGAAATCAGCTATTAAGAAGGAAACTAATGATTTTATTTATCTCTCTTTTATCAATGCTAATTATTTTTACAAATCCTTGATTTTATCCGTGTTAACACTATGACAGTGAAATATCTCTTTTGTCCGTACGAACAAAATTACCATTATATATGTTTGTTTTTATCGTTTTAAAGAAATTGTAAATAAAAGTTTGCTTTTATCAGTATTTACAAGATTAAAGTTGTACGATTCGCCTCTATGAAAATAATTGAAACGTTTCAATGGCTCCAAACTCGTTGAAACCAGTAGAATGGCCTCAAAGTCGAAGCGAATTTTTTAAAAGTAATAAATAAAACATATACACCGTTTTCTATTCCTGCAAGAAACATTTATACCAAATTCGAAGGAAATTGAACAACGCGTTTGGTCGTATTCGAGTAACAAACGAATGTACAGACAAACAAAGTGCTCAATGGTTGAGCTAAAACGTATACCTCTCTTCGCTCGGTCGATAATACAAATATATCTTCCTGTCTAAGACAAGAGCCAAAGGAACTACAGCAGAGTAAAAAACAATTAAAACCAAAAACAAACACAAAAAACACAAACCACACCAAAACAAACACAAAAAAACACAAACCACACCAAAACAAACACAAAAAAAACACAAAACACAAAACAACACAAAAACAAGCAAACACACATACCCACAAAACAAACACAAAAAACACAAACCACTTACAAACAAACACAAAAAGAAACACAAACCACACCAAAACAAACACGAGAAAACCTAAAACGCGCCCGTTTGAATGACGAGGGTCTAGTCCTGGTCCCCGGTTGTTAAGGTTTTTTCTCGCCGTTAACAACAGGAAAATGTAGATCTCCCTAACCCAGATTGGGATACCAGAATTAGGCATAATCTTAATCAGTTCCCTTCCCCAGTAGCACACAGATATGTGCTAGATATACGATTACTACTTCATTTACCTCAGACTTCAAAAGTTGCGAGAATTTGATTACTTACTTTTTTAAGTTACGAATGTAAATGTTTCGTTATATATAGAGGCAAGTCAAAAGTTCTGGTTTGCTAATACATAATTGAGTACTAATTTAATTCGTCTCTGTAAATTACTACTAATCTCAATGGTATCATCTACTTTGAATCATCCATCCATGCTATATGTCATCTCGTTCTACTGTTTCAAAAGAATACATAAGACAAAATATCTTCCTATTATAACTCTGACAACCTATCATACTACGTCAATGGACGATCCTGGTTTGTTTATTTTGATTCATAGACCGTTTTCCGTAACTCGTTAGGCAATCGCCTAAAATCTATTGGCAACTGTATCAGCGCCAAGCTGGAAATAAAGAGTGAATTAGTTCAAAGTCAACTGTTGCCTAGCAACGGGTAGCTATAAATTCGTTATTTCAAAATCGTCACGCATTTTAAAGTTTTGGAACTTTAAAAATTAATAACAATGAGGGAAAATGTAGAAATAAAATTCAGTCATTGAAAAAGGATAAAATTTGAACTTTAAGATGGTATATAAATATTTTTTGTCGGACAGTTTGCTCCAAGTTACGGGAAAAACTGATTTCGTTATTTTCTAATTACGACTGTTTAATTAAGACTTTGGGACTTGGAAAAGGTTCATGATCTTCTCCTCTCTTAAATATTAATTAACAAAATGGTTGAAAACGCCCATTGGTTTAGGAGGAGATGGGACATAGCCACATGACATACCCACCCAACCCTTACCCAATACCCACAATGATTATTTATAATAAGATTGAACACTATTCCGTAATATGTAGTATAATATTGTCACAATATCATATGATTATAATATCGAACAATGAATTATAATTTAAGTGCTTTAATACTACCTGGGTTAATTAGTCCACCTGACCTTGATGCCTTTCAATAGCGAAACTAACGCCCCTAACAACTAGCTACATATCGGTCCTGTATGCTAAACGACATAACTTTTAAATTTGTGGCTATTTACTTATTATCTCGTCAAGCATTTTGTTCGTGCAGCATTATACTGTCGACTGATTGGCGAACAAGTTTGGCGGAATCGGCGCTAACTTTTGAGGTCAACCGGTTAATGGGGTGATATAGGTACTTATGATTTTATTGCATTCAAGAACCATTGTCGATTAAAGGTTTTGTACGATAACGAAAACGCTACTATGCCTGAAATGATCCACACAAACAGTTATATGAAAAGCACATTAAGAAATAATTAATTGCTCGAGAAGAAAAGTCCTAACACTGAAAAATGAAGCAATATGACAATGAAGTTCCATATTTTATCATAGAAGATCATATCCGTATTATATAAACTTCGATAAATTTGTATAAACTACAGCAAACCCTTAAACCTGCTTTCACTTTTAAAAGAAACCTTTTTATGAATCTAATGCCTTGCTGAAAAGAGAGAAAATTTACACACCGAGGAAAATTAATTTACATCTACCCAAGAACATGAAGATAAGATTCTTTGATTCGTACGATTTTCCTAATCACCAGGAGCAAGGCAAACCACCGTTGAAATGACCACTCGCGAATTGATAGGTGGATGCTGCTTGGAATCTCTTCCTTACAAAAGATATCGTTGCTCTGAGTGTTGGAAAATAATCCTTCCCTCCACACCTTTGAGGCGATTTGAACCTCGTAGGATGAGAAAGGATTTAAATTTCCTTCGGATATTATTGCAGCTGTCGAGAGGGTTGTTTTGCTAGCGTGATCTTGTATCGGTAAAGCCGTTTAATTGTCACTGAGTTGTGAAGAAACGGAAGAAATGGATGAATGTTGCTTGCAGTGCTTGTGAAAGAGTTCAGATTGATTTGAAGATAATGAATAGGTTCCATTTCGGAGACTGAAATTCTGAATCAGATATGGGCGTGCAATAAAATTCAACTATTAAAAAATATGTGAGACAGTGAATCTACACTAGTTTTGTAATAATGAACCAAACAAATAGCCTCAATCAGCTTCAAAATGGTGTTTATCAACTCACTAATCTTAAAGAGAAAAAAAAAATGAGCTGCTAGTCAAATTTATAGTAATCAATAAGAGATATAACATAAAAAAAAAATTAAAAATAAAAAAAACAAATCAGATAAAATAGAAAATAATAAATATAAAAATAAAAATAGAAAATAATAAATAAAATAAAATATAAATAATAAAATAAATAAAATAAATAATAAATAAAACTAGAGGAAAAAAAGAAAAATATACAGATATAAAAATTCAATTAATATCATTTGAATGAAACATTCTCCACGGTGTACTGAACTATACTCCTATACTGTATTTATTTAACCCTCAACGGCTTCATTCCTCCAAAATGGCGTACGATGCGTTACGCCAATATTACCAGTCTAATACCGATGGACAATGAATCAAAGTACAAAACACTCTGATGAAGTTTTGAAAATATTTGTTTCTAATACTTTTGCATCTTGTGCCACAGCTCATAATGTAAAGATTTGTCTTAAATTTAATCCAAGATCTTCGAACCTTTATATTAATATCCACTATCTTCTTCCGTTGTCTGTTTAGTATCTTCAGCTTAAATATTCATTTCAAAGTTTTGCTTGTACTTACCAGATGCAAGGATTAATATTACATTTTTCACTAGAATTCTTTGAATTTCTTGGATGACCGATTCTTCATTTTTCGTAGATTCTAGAGTAAGGACCAAGCGCAGTCATAACTTATTTGTGGCACAATAATAACTTTAATTTGTTCAGCCCAGTTGATTAAAAACTTAATTTTCATTCAAATAAATTATTGATTGGTTACAGTTTCTTTCATAAAGCTTGCCTACGTCTTAATATAAAATAAAATCATTGTGGGCATGTATGTTTTGTTGTATGTTCTACATCTCCTCCTAAACCCTCAACGCAAGCCAAACTTATGACTTATTAATTAAGACAAGGAGGATTACTGTAAACTTTCAAAGAGCAAAAGTTAATTAAACAGTCAGTTAATAAAATTAACCGAAACGATTTTTCCGCTGTAAGTTCGGAGCAAATTATCCCTAGAAATTATTTTTTATACCATCTTAAAGTTCAAGCCTTTTAATGATACCAATTTTATCTGTGACATTTTTGCTTCATTTTTATTAATTTTTCAAAATTTAATAAAAGTTGACAGATGACTAGGACTGTGTAATTACTTTACCATTATTTTTCCTGTTTTTTTTTTTCAAATATCGTTTGGCAATGTTCATTGGTCCTTAAGAATTTCAAACTTATTTATAGATTTAAAAAATCGTGCATTTAATATCACATGTCATCTATACTACGTTTCCTAAGAAATAATAAATAAGTAATATTTTATGAAAATATATAACTTTGATTATTACTAGATTCGGATTTGTGCTTTTAAAGATGTCTAAAACATAAGTCAAACGCTCAAATTGTTGGTTTCTGACCACTCAGAAATCACCACGTGGAGGTGATTGATATCGAGTTCTAAACGCGCCATCCCAAAACCCTACCTTTTGACATTAGCTTGTATTTACCTATCAATAATACCAGGTTTATAATTTTTCCAGTCTCGAACCCGGAACGATTGTCCTGTCTACGATTCTTGCTCGAATGAAGACATCTCGGGCAGAACTTCCACATACTTTACTAAAGCCTCAAAGACTGCTTTACATTTCCACTGTCTGGATATGACAGGGAAAGTCGCAATAGAATGAAGGGGCGAACTTTTTTTCTATGCAAGCCTCTTCAGGTAGATTTCGTGTCAAGGGTGGTTCTGTTATCTGTTACTCACATTTTGCCCAGTTTATAAGGTCAACATAATCTTCAGCATTGAAATTAATTTTTGGTATTTCAAACTTATGGACAGGTTATGATTTTCTTGCTGGTGCAGAGAATTCTACTCATACCTAGCTTCCTAATATGTGATCTTTTATCAGTAATCATACAATAAATTTGTTTCTAGTGAGACAATAGGGTGGATCGAAAAGTATAGGGAAAAAAATAGGGATTTATTTTATGGGTGGAAAGCTTATGTCTTAAGTATATTAGTTTATATAATTTTTTAATTCAAATTCAGTCATATCTTCTGGTGGCCAAAGCGCCCAAAAATATTTAAAATTGACATTTTTACTATTTTACATTCATAAAAACAAGGAGGGAGGAATAAAAGAACGCTTTTGCCAAATTTTCCCTGTAGCGATGTGTTTTTGTTTAGGAAAAGTCGAAATTGTGGCGTAGTTTATCTTTGTCTTCGAAATAAAGAAAAAAATTGTGTTATATTAGAGAAAAGGTAGTTGTGTCAAGAATAATATTATAAATAAAGATAATTTTATTCTTTAATAATAAAAATAATAATTTCCATTCTCTCGTATACGTTTTCCCCAAAATCGTTTCTCAAGCATTTTTTATTTTTAATTCACAATTTGCATGAAAATTGTTTTTTTTTTGCAAACATTTAGTGTCTTGAAAGAAAAAAATTAAACATTTTGCATGTATGCTAACTTAAAAAGAAAATTTTGCACTCTACGCCGATTATTCTACCCATACTTGAATTTTCGATCCACCTAGAGCAAAGTATTTCTCTGAATTTTGCATTCGAGTTTGTTAAGTTCATTGATTGGTACCGTGAGAAACTTATAGTTCGGCAGGTACGAGGCTTCCATGATGGATTACATTTAATGTAAAACCACATGGGCGCATAAACTTTTTATAAACCTAGCATTCACCATAAATTTTTCAGAGCTCTCTTATGCTTATGTAAAGGCAGAACAGTTTATTGTCAATTGTTAGCCATCTGGCATGGACAATTTTCCAGGGTTTTATTACTCAGGCTCGGTGAGCAGTGGCCTGAGTAACAGCCATACAAACATTCCATAGGTATTTTTCGTCGTACAAAATTATCCCTGATATTTTTCAATAATAGGAAAGATTCCAAAATTTGTTTGAAAAGTTTCATTAATCGGTAAATGTCGAAGTTATTATTTTATGAGCAGAGACTTGAGGGCTAATTGTTGGTTCCGTTAAGTGTTCTATCAAATGACTTAGTGAAAGTTCATTAGAATGAGTGTGACAAACTACCCAAGGTTGTGACAATCTATCTTCAAGAAGGCAAATAACGCCTCCATTATGTCCTGTATTAAGAACAATGCCATCAGCAACACGCAAGTTTAGAAAAGTCTATGTTTTTCGATGAAAAATCCCCTAAAACAGTTGTTATGCAAGAGCGACAGTGGTCGATCCGCAACTCCATATCTGTCGATGTTCTTGACAAATATTGTGACTCAGCCTTGTTTGGGGAGTAGAACATGTGGAGGAGGATTTTGTCAAATTTGGAGAATCCTTTCTTGAGGATTTAAGTAGCTTTAATAGCTTTTTCGTGTTCTCTTTTATCAAAGTAATTATTCTTATATGATGAAGAGTCGGAATTGAAGTTTACCAAATTTCATCTCAATAGCGATATCTTCATAAATTTCAATCACTTTTAGTTTGTAAATACCACCCATATAGCATGTACGCACGGCAAGTTTGATTTTTTCTTGATATAGCTTGTCATGACAAACTTGATGGATAACTTTGCAGCAAACTTCCTGAAAAATAACAAAAGCATAAATCCAATACAAAACAAGTTTTTTGTGAAGTTGTTATGACAAACTTCACATCACGATTATAAAGTATGTTTGCTGCAAAGATGATACAACACGCCACAGATAATTTTGTCCTGTTTTAAAAAAATATCGATTTTTTAATAGCATCACCAGACTGTCATTCTTTGCTTCAATTAATAAATCAATGGTAATTTTAAAAAACTTACTTTTATAAAATCTGAAAGCATTTTCCATCTTTTTTACTAAATATAGAATTCCTTTTTAAAGAAAATTATATATCGGTCTTTTCTTAATGTTGAATATTTAACTTCATACTAAAATTAAAACCCTAAAAAAACAGTCATTGTTTATTGAAAAATAATAACTTACATTTTGTTCCATTTTAAAACTAATTACTTTTGAACCCTAATTTCATAATTTCTTCCACTAGCAAAACAGTTATTATCGAAAATCGCTCTCTCTTTGACTTCAAATTATATTCTCAACTCAATTGATTGATTAAAGGGGTTTTTATGGGATTTAAAGCTACAAAAGCTATTATCCCCTATTCATTCCACAGTTCTTTTCAATCCGTAACCAAAAAAGAAATGAAAATTGCCATAAAAAAATGGGCTAAATTATTGTCGATCTGATTCGGTCAAGAGAATAAAATGGCGCCCTCCTAGAAAGGCCTCCATATTCTTTTTCCTTCTCAACTCAAAATTTTAAAAAGTAATGAAATCAAGAAAACAGTTTTAAATAAATCGTATAGATGAACGATTTATTAGCGCAATTTATCTTCTCCTCTCAGTGGCTGAGTGGTTATGACTACAGGTTTAGGAAGCGGAATGTCGGGGGTTCGAATCCGATGCTGTCTTCGTACTGTGTTTTTGTTATAGTATGACGTGACAAGTTTGACGCGTTGTGACTAACTCGTTTGCGTTAACTTCTTTCAAGCTTGCACTCTTGCCGTGTCAACCTTGCTGCAAGTTTGCAGATTCGCAGAGCAAGATTGCTACAAACTAAAATTGCTATCTGTTATTAGTGCCTTTATTTCTGACGCTTAAATTAGCATTATATAGACAGATTGCTTGTGATGTGCATAGATGAAATTGTACTATAAAATTAACATTCAGCATCTAACATTTTTATTCCGTTGGAACAGATAAAATAAGCAACGTACATCACATATCACGTCTCAAGAGCAAGTGAAAATGGTTCTAAAAAAACCACGTTTTTACAAAATGCAATCAGATTGCAGTTAGTATTCATACATTTAAAGCTAGCACAGATATAAAAAAGGCAAAATATAAACTTTAAATATAAATATGAAATTCATCTTAAAAATTAAGAATAATTATTTACTTTTAAATGTTTTTATATGTTTAACATTTTATTATTTCATTTAATAGATTTAATTTTCTTTCCTGTAAATATTGCACTGACATTTGAACCATATTGCTTAAAACAGCTTGATTGGTGCAGCCATCTAGTGGCAGAATAATGAACTGTTGCTGTCCTAACATACCAGATCTCTCTTTTTGTATCCTAACCCAATTATAGTACCTCGATATATCACCACGGTCAGCTGTATTGATGGTAAAACAATACAGCTGAGCTCTTTTTGACTGCCAATAATGGGACACTTAACTTGGTTTCTAGGCTGAGCCATAATTCCAATTTCTAACACACACGAAAAATGAAACCTCCAATGGAATGCGCACAGCGAGCACGAAGCTGACGTAGCCCACACAAACTGAAAAATCGAATTGTCACGTGCTATTGTTCCCGCCAAACATTTTCCAATCTTATGGTACCCATGCGGCCGTCTCTGCAGAAATAGCATATTTAAAAGGACTTAACAAAACCAATGTAATTATAAATAATTGCCGCCAAAACTATATTGAAGATATATTTGAAAATTTGTATAAAAAGAAAAATTTTGAGGCTCTTGCGGGGAATGAAGATGAAATCCAAAAATTCAGCTGTGATATGTTAGTCAATAGACAACTTTGCCACCTGAAGCTATTTGATAGGAAAACTTTTGATTTTTTCGCTCCACCCTAGTGCACATTCCCATCCTCCAAAGTAAACCTGTACCAAATTTGGTAGCTCTAGATTCAACGGTCAGTTCTGTAGACCGCCAACAGATACAAATACATTCATTCTTATTAGTATTAGAGATTATTTCATATAAAACTGTCACAATCATTAAATTTTTGCTTCTATTTTTAGTTTAAAAATTGGGCAACTGTTAAAATGTTTACTCAGTTTTTCTTAATTCAAATTTTTGATGAATCGAATTTTTATTGTGGTCCCGTCTGCTTCGAATTCTTATTTTCAAATTCCTGATTAAATTTTATTTGAAAATAATGAGAAGATTTTATTTCGCATGAAAATGGTAAGGATCCTAGAGTAATTAACTCCAAATTCTGACACTAAGTGGCGCTGCAATCACTGTAACATATTCATGCTGGTTCTCATTGCATAGCCACGATAGTGGAATGGCCACAAAAGAGGTAAAATTTTCGTGCCTGTCAATCCAGGAATCGATGTTGCCCCGTTTTATTATTTTAAAAAAAGAGATTAAGAGCAATCAGGTGTAGTGATTTGAAAAAAAAAATCAAAAACTTTGTTTAGCTTTGGGGCCGCTACAGTCCCATAGCACCCTACTGGATTCGCCACTGTATCAGATTCCTGTTGAGCTTGGCTATTACGAAGTGTGAGAAAAAGTCTATAACCATAAACAGTGGCGGACTGGCCAGGTTGAAAAGTACCCGATGATAAGTGGGTTCATTTAACGAATCTTCATTTCTCATAGGTTCTAGAGCAAAAGAACCTAACGCAAGGCTTAACTTTAAATTTGTGCTTTTAAATAATAACTTTACATTTTTTCAGACGCAGTTGGGTAAATCTAAAAAAATAATTTTTTTTTCAATTTAGTAATTGCTTAGTCACAGTTCTTTCTTCAAGCTTAAAACACAAAGTCAAAAATGTCATTGCTATTTTAATTGCATAATTAAATAATTATTCAAAATTAATTAGAAAAGTCAGAATTTAAATTATGCCTATAGGCATCACTGCAAAATGTAAGATAGCTTCTCCATGGCTACAAAGCACAAGCTGACACTATTCCGAATAATATTTGTAAATTTATATCTCGAACAGACTTATTCTGGAATTTACCGCATAATTACACACAAATTAAATTCCCATGACTCAAGTGAAAATTAAAATTGAATTCCCGGGCTAAATTTCTGGTTTTTGTTGCGAATCATTGTTCTTCCTGAAAGTAATCCAAACAGTGGACGATGATAAAGTTCATATTATATTATTATCAACAGATGGTCCGCTTGAGTATGTTAGGACAGTTAATTCCGACTAACTGCAGTGGTCAATCCTAGAGAAGGGTCATTTTATTAAAAGAATCGAACTTGATTCTGTGACAAATTTTGCTTTCTTTCTCCGACAACAAATATTTCATTTCTCACTTTAAAGTAAATGTTAAATGTCGTTTCGAAATTTTTGTTCAGCAATTTTGCTTCTCTACGCATTCAGTGCTTTAAAAATCATCTCTAGAATGAGAAAAAATCAATAATACCTATTTTGAAAATGGAATGCTATCTGATTTACAGTTAGAAATATAGTCTTTCTGAACATATTCGAATATTTAATTAGAATTCGTGAGTAATTTAGATTTTCCTTGGTCCTTCAAGTTTCCCATTTACGAAATGTTAAAATATAATGTATTGTTCGAATTATTACATACAGTGAAAGTTAGCTAATTTGAATGTTATTAATTCGCATTCGTTGATAATTTCTTTAATTTCAACTCAATTTCAATTTCTTCTCTAGTCTTTCCCATTTCCTGATTAAAATAATATAAACATATCATATTTTAACTTATTTCGAGTCCCACTAAAAACTGTAAAACAATTTTCCATTCCCTATTGTTTTCGTTAGTTTACGTCCTTTCCTAGCGTCCTCAGTAATATCATAAGTGAATCATGTTTAAGGCCCTTAATTCACTCGAAAACTTGTTTTCGTCAATTTACGTCCTTAGCGTCCTCAGTAATATCATAAGTGAATCATTTTTAAGGCCCTTAATTCACTCGAAAACTTGTTTTCGTTAATTTACGTCCTTAGCGTCCTCAGTAATATCATAAGTGAATCACATTTTTAAGACCCTTAATTCACTAGAAAACTTTACCGCTGTAAAAGGTATTCGATTAGAATTTAAATGTACTATTTATTTTGAAATTTTATTGTACAAGTATAGTATCCAAACTTCTATGCACTGTTTGTCTACAAAAATAACTTTTATAATTTTTAATCGTAATTATTATCACAATTAAAATTATTTACTGTTTTCTAATTATATATTTTTTATTATAAATCTGTTAGAATCATTAAGTCTTGGCTTCCATAATTAGTTTAAAAATTGGTCGGTTGTATTCATTTCTAGACCGAGTGTTTTTTAATTCAAATTTTTGATGAATCGAATTTTTGTTGTGATTCCGTCACCTTTGAATTCTTATTTAGAAATTTCTGTTTAAATATTAGTTGAAAATAACTGAAAAATTAAATTTATTTTCCTCCTAAAGAAGCTAAAAGTGCTCGATACCTAACCCCGAAATCTGCCGCTCAATGGCGTTTCAAACAGTCTCATTGCGTAGCCTATATTCACTTGAATTTACTAAGACATCACTTTTGTGACCATAGCTGACATTGCTGTGAAGTTATAGCATATAAAAAAAAGTTAGATCGTATAGTGGTATCTAAGTTTAAACTAATTATTTTCCTTTTGACAAACTATAGGGATTTATTAATTATAATAGCATTTTAGACTTACAAACTATCAGATTATTCACTCCACAATAACACCAAGCTATGATACATATATATATATATATATATATATATATATATATATATTACCAGGCCAGTTCCTTACTCAATTTGCTCTAGGCTAAATAAATGCACACAGACTAAATGAGCTATAATAATTTATATTTATTAGTATGCCTTGATTAACACTATCAATGGAAATTATAGTCGATCGACTTCTTTACTCACAAATCTAATGATTAAACACGTTTGATTCGCTTAGACATAACAAACACAGTTACATAAAAAAAAACAAATAAGTATGCACTTAATATGACATGGCTACATGAGATACACCTGAAAACTGATTCACTAGAAATAGTCCTATTGCCTTACAGCGGCCAGAGTTCCACTTATTATTTCTTTACGCGTCTTAATAATCTTGTAAATGAACATGCTTCAGCAAGAGGTCGGCTTACTTTTTCATCCTTTCAAAATTGACAAAAAAAATTCAAATCTACACTTCGCTGTCTTTAAAACCTTCAGCTTCTAATGTTCATTGGTAACAAGGAGAAATAATAAAAATTCAAAAAAAGTACTTATCACTGAGGATCTGCAGCAGCCTCTAAGGTAGCACCTTCTGGCAGGGGAAATGAACTCATCGACACCTTGAATGTATGGACCCACTATGGCAGTGTCATCTTCCGAAGGAAAAAAAATCATCTTCGCAGGGACCTTCAACTCCCGACCTCTCCAAGAGTCCGTTCACCTCCTTCGATGATGTCCAGCCCCCGAAAAACCTCCGTCTGTCCTCCTCCTCCAACCAAAAGGCCCGCTTTCCTACGTCACAGGCAGCTACGTCACTTCCCTCTCGAACGTTCTCCAAAGTTCAGGACCAGATATTTCATCACCTCACAGTAAAATTTCGTCATCCACCGGTATTTTCACTTTAGTGTGACTCAGCAATTTTCACCGGGGGCCATGCTTCGCGGAGAAACGAAGATCCATCGGAGCAGGGGAAAAAGAAAAGGAACACATTTCATCTCCCCTGCTTTTCATCTCTTGGCATAAACAAATTATCATTTCACACACTCAGGAATTTAAGACAATTAAGTCACTATTTAAATAAAGCATAAAATGACAAAAATAGAATTATTTAAAAAAATATCTTTTAAGCGATAAGATATTCAAATGTTAGATAAAAGAACAGACTTTGAGTGTTTTGATTAAACGCATTTAGAAGAAAGAAAAATAATTGAAGTTAATAATTAAAAATTTAGTTGTTAATTTAATTTAAATGTTGTGGGACAACACAACAACATCATTCTTAAATGGAGAACTCAGAACTTACGAATGCACCCTAAGCACATATAAAAATTACAAAATATTTAATAATGTAAAGTGTTAGCTGAAGCATAATGAATTCCTGAGTCATTTGCAATAAATCTTTAGAAAGGCAGAACTGACAAAACTCTTCGTGGATAATATCAGATAGTAAAATTATACTAATTGACAATAATTTTAAGACATCACAGCAAAAAACAAATAAAAGATATCGCATATACCATTTTTTTTCAAATTTTTATTCGTTGAAAATATGGTTCTGAAAATTTTAAATTTCTTGCTTTCATCTCTAGAAAATTTTAATAATGTTAGGATCAACCAAGTTTGGGTGCAGGAAGGGCAAAGCTGGCCCTTGAACCGTCAGTCATGAACAGAAACGGAGTTTTGTTGTATTTTTGTTTCAATTCTCCACTTAGAGCGACGCTGTAATCATTCACTGTAATCAAATTCGTAAGACGTCTGAAATTGGATGTTTGTTGAATTTAGCGCCGAGGTATTTCTACTCAAAATGAGTCCAACATAAAAGAATAGAAGGCATAAGTGAAGTCCATCCTTCTCTGGGAAAAACTGCTACGCTTGTAGAAAAGCTGACTCATCTTCTTTTGGTTATTTGACTCGATGCTGAGCTGAGATCAAGTCTTTCATGAATGATCGTCGCTTACTTTTAACCAATTACGTTAATACTTAATTTTATATATATAAAACTATTTGAATTTGAAATAGTGGTGCAATTTCCATTCTTGCAAAAAAATATCTTCAGACGATCGAATAATGTCCGTAGATTCTAATATAGTCCATTAAAAACTATCTGAACACTGGTTGTTACTCATAAACTAATAAGTTAATTCTTGCGTGCTAAGCCACTGTCGAAAAAAGGATGTCGTTTGTAGTAAAGTGCCTAAACGCGCGATGAGACCAGCTGCTGCGACGCCTGGCGGCACAATTCGGAGTTACCGGTATTATCTCCAAAGCGATAAGAGACACGGGAATTAAAGTAAATTAAACTCTGTAGGGAATCGTCTGTTCCAATTTAATATGAAAAGATGGAAGGTTACTTAAGAGTATAAGGTTAGGCTCACAGAGAGTATGCGTTGACGTCGCATTGGGATCACACCGCTTAGTCCCAATGATACATAACGGAGTAAATATCATGTTTGAGATCTCTTTTAGCAATAGGAAAATTTTTTCTAAGCCTGGCTTTTTGTGGAAACGTTGTTAAAGAGTCACACATTATGAAATAATCAAAACTCGGAGTGTTTATCGAAAATGTTAATAAAACTCAGTGGTCTTTCTGATATGGTCTCTATGCAAGAAATAAGGAGATAGTTACGTCTCTCTGCTCCTAATCTTTAATTTTTGAAAAAACAACTTTAGCCGAGACAGTGGGATATTTTTAAGAAAGTTAAGAATAATTTTACTTGCGATTATAAAATCCACATTCGTTAAAATAATAGTGTTTCACTTACTTCATGTAATATCAAAACAAAATGTAATTCCTTTGAAAAATTTCATAAAATTAATTGGTAATTTTGAAAAAATGTGAACAAAAGTAACTTAATTTTTGTATAATTGCTTTCATCGCATCGAATTATGCACGTATAAATTGCATCCTTAATATATATGTTAATCCTTAATATATATGTTAATCCTTAATATATATCCGTATTTTTTCATATACCGGCCTCCTGTTTTTTTTCTTTTTTTCCTCTAAAACTATTGTCACCATCTTTCCTCAACAAACGTAAATCTTCTTTGAATCTTATCTTGTTGGATTAAAACTTTCAAATATAGCCTTTTTATCACCTTATAACAGCCTTATATCACCTTATGGCTTGTATGAAAATGCGAGAAAATTAAAAAAGAACATTTATTTTAAATAATATATATTTAAATAACTAATACAGTTTTACAGGGTACAAATATACTTATATTGTATAACTTGGTTACTGCGAAACTTCTAAATAAAATGTTTTATAAATCAGATAAAGCAAGTCAAAATCGCTCGAGAACAATTTTCACTCGAAAGAATTTCGGTGAAGAAGAATGCTCGAACAAAAAGAATACTTTTAATCTCAGTTAGGGGAATAAAAACTAAATATAAATAGTCTCTATTAATGCTATAAATAAAGTCAAACTGAAACTCACATCGCATAGTAACTAAACTAACGTCATTGGATATTTGAGTGCATATTAAAAGCTACGAAATATTAACGAAAGTTAGGTGCATGCTACGAAATAATAGCGGAAGTAAGAAGTGTACCTTGACCAAAAAAAGCAATATTTTCTTAGCCTTAACAGTGGTAAAAACACGTGAATAAAGGATTTGATGAAACAATAAATTAGTTTGAATTTTATTTTACAACAATAAAAGCATTGTTGCAATTTGAGTTTAAAATGTATTTTGAAACGTTAATTACAGTTAGAGAAAAAATTGAACAGTAATAAAATTGGTATCATTAAAAAGATAATTCTTTGCTCATTAAGGTGATGTGAAAATAAATTTTCGTACCATAAGTATTTCAGAAGTTATTAGCGAAATCGTCTAAAACATTTTAATTTTTGTTATTTAATTAAATAAATAAAAATCTAATTCGAAGTTTAAAATAATGTTTACGGCGTTAGCTCCCTCTTGTGCTAATCCATCACTGTGCCAAATTTGGTCACCGTAAGTCCAACGGTGTGGACCAAAGAACCAAAAACGAACAAACAAAGAAACACACACACATACTTTCCTCTTATATATATACGCATATATAGATTACTTTGTTAAGTATCAGTTACAATCACCTCAACTATAATTTTTCTATACCAATTTGAATTATTTGAAATCTATAAATAATCAAATTTGAATGGTCAGATATTGAAAATGCTCAAAATCAATTTACAATAATTAAATTTAGACATTAGACAGGCTTGTCTGCGATCGATTTAAAATTATTTGACCAATGTAAAGCAATCAACCTCAAATCTTATGATGTGTTCTGAAACGGATTTTACGGAAACGTAAAACCAGGCTCTCATTTAGATCAATAATAAAGTAATCACCGGAGCTGTAGATTCCTAGAATGAGCTGTGAGTGTTTATAAGCTTTTCAAAGAACATGACAGCCAAGTTTCTTAAATTTTAAGCTTTGTTTATTTAAAAAATCTAATCATGTAAATAATGAAAATATTAAAATATATTTCATAAAAAATTATTGCACTTCACATTCTTGGCTATGAGCACACAAAAATAGTTCACCACACCAGAAAAATATATTATTACTAATATAATAGCCCAGATCTCACGGTAACGCTCTGACGTCACCAACAATAAAACTCGCGCCATAGCACTGTGAGACATTAAACAGCATTATTTCATTGTTAGAGAACCTAAATTTCAATAATTTTAAATTTAAAAGAGTCATTGTCGCTCTAATTTCAAATTTAATAGCTCTAAAATAGTGAAATAAAATTTTATATCGATTGATATAAAATTTATCTCGCTATGATCAATAGTTCCCGAGAAATTTTAAATTATATTAATCATATATTTCAAATTAATTTCCGTTTCTTAATAGAAAGTAATAAATTACGTCAGTGGTATATCATGCGAGTGATATAGTTTGGACGGTTATTGAATTATGCTGAAATTGTTAAACAACGAAAAATACTTCACACAGAATGTTGTTTACCAAGAGGATTTTGAATAAAGAAATATGTAAATAAAAATATATTTCCTGTTATAAAACATATGTTATTTTATTTGTTTTCAATCGATGTTAAACATTTCTCTCGCATATATATATATATATATATATATATTTAAGCACGTCAAATTTGACGGGAAATCTCTCGAATAAAGAGGCAATTTGCACCCGTCATACCATGACGGGTGATTTTCTAGTTGATAATAAGGAGCAAAATATTCATACCCCACTACAATACATTAGTAACTCTTTGTCATTTCCAGGAAATACTTACTCCTCCACAAATAATCAGGTTTCGCGAAACACTATCTCGCATAAGCACTCTCTTTTTTATTTTTTTAATTAACTGTATTCGTAATTAAGAAACGCACCCATTTTAGGACATCTTAATATCACTATTGGGTGATTTTAATGATTTCACTGTCATGTTTTCGTTGCTTATCTCATGGGCCTTATTTGATAGTCGGAAAATGTTTGCGTGATTTATATCTTTGATTTCCATATGACTACAGATGGGGATGCAAGACCTGGAATATCAATTTTATCGGAGAGAGCAACCAGGGATGGCAACTTTGCAGGCCGTTACCTTTGGCAATTACGCCAGAGCACATTCCACCAAAAATATCCCAATGATGCGATCAGCTCACTGCATCGAATGTCAGGGCATTCGGCCCCACACCGACCAAATCACAGCCTCTTTTCTCGTTGCATTTTAATTTTAGATTCGCAGAACGAGAATAAGCTTCTTCCTACGACGTCGTCTCATCTACCAAAACCCGCGCTAACCGCGAGAGGCAAGCGGACCACCCCCCACGTCCAGAGAAAAACTCTCCTATTAATTCTTTACCCTACATTTCCCTATTTCTCTCTGTCGTTCCTACTTGCCTCTCTCGTCTCCCTCACTCCCAGAAACGCCAAAAAGAACTCTTCACCAACCCCCCAAATTCACCAACCATTGGTCAAAACCATCAGCCGGGTCCTTCAATCGCCCAAGAAAGTTCTTGAAGTATCTAAGAGACACCAAAAGCTTCAACCACCCCACTAGCTTCCCGGAATTTTGATGGGAGGTCCAAGAACTCTGTTAGAAACGGTGCCTGGAACACACACACACCAAAATGGCGAATATCTAAAGGCGGAAGAAAGAATATGTTGTTCTGAACACAACACAGATACCGCAGGCATTACGTGCACAATTTTTCCTGCTTCATTTGAGTAATTGAAAAACGTATATTCATTACATACAATAAGCTAGCGAAGTTACTAGGTCGCTAGTGAAATCGTAGGATGTTTTTTAAAGTTACAAAATCTGCCTGATGCTCATTTTAGAAGATCGCGAGCGCGGTTGAAATTCTACATTTGAAACAGAAGATAGTGCAAAGACAACCCACAAATACTTTGGTTTCGAAAAGATTTAACTTTAAGCGATTAACCTTTAACTGTAATAAATAATAAATTTTGCTTAATTAATCACATTTAAAAATGGGTTTTGGTTAATGAGATCACATGTCAATGTAATTAATCACATTGACCAAACTTCATTGGTAAATATGCATAATTACCGGTTAATTTGGTTAATTCTCATAAATTATACACTTTAACAGGCTTACTTGGTTATTATGTATAATCAACGATTATTATGCATAATTACCACTGCTAATATGCCTAATAATCGATTATACACATTAACCGTAACATTTATATCACATTTTCACACACAGAATAATTAGTATATATTATATAAAATCTCTCGAGAAATGTAATAATCAATGTTTGATATATTAGTAATAAATGCTGCTAACTGCTACTTTTATGTTTTAAGCAGAATAAATAATAAAAAAAACTTATATCAAATACCTTTGATTATAATATTTCCGCTTGGATGGCGATCACGTAAATAGTTTCCAAATCTCGTCTTCGTACAATACAAAGAATCACTCTATAGAATTTTCTAGAAGACAATGTTCCACTCTAGTTTAGACTGTTTCACTGTAATTGTTTAACTTTTTGATTCATTATTTTATTTGATAAAAAAATAATGTTGGAACAGCATTAGATTTCAGAATTATTTTCATTATTTGCAGGAAAACCAGCAATCCAGACTTCAAATCACGATGAAAATCGCTGTCGCTGAAGTGCTAATAGATTATTCAAAAATTTGGATCATTAAAGAGATCTTTAATTTTGCATCTATAAATCCAAATGTTCCGAACATCAGAAGCTTTTGGAAATGATTTAAAAGAAATGTATTTTCCTTTCGAATTTCTGGAATGCATCGAACAGCCGACAATAGCACAACCAGGCATTGCTTTAGCTTTATCACATTTTCTCTGAAAAGAGTCGTTTTTAAATCTTTAGCTTACGAACCACAGGAAAATTAAAAATACCTTTTCTTAGCAATACAATCAAGCGACCACCTCAGCTCTGAATCATACGAAAAATATTTATAATAATTGTAAATTTTTAGCCTTTTGGTTTGGAATGTGAGGTGAGAAAGGTAGTGAAACAGAATTTCGGCTCCAGACTCGATATAAATAAGCCCAAAAGATCATATTATTTATTTTCGTTCATCCAAAATTCCTATTAGGCAGCAAAAAAAAAGCGTTCTCAGAAGGCGAATCGATTATTTACAGTTGATGTGAACAGAAAGAGAAGTACCAGGAATCATTTTGATCGAAAATAAAAGTACCTACTGCGGAAATTATAAGCAATAAAAAGTTGTATTCTGTTGTAAAAGAATGAGTATACAATAACGAACCATTAATCAAGTATTTTAACCCTTTCTTACAGATAGAATAACTTTATTTCTTTAATTCGAAACCATGTGGAAGTGGAGAGTTTCAGAATAGGCTCTCAATTAGACGTCATGGGCGGAAAGACCTTCTGCGCATCGCGTTTGTGGGCCCTGCAAAGACGTCATGCGCGCATTAGGGCACGGACAGACGCATCGGTTATGGCGAAAGCTGCCGCTGTATGGCGGCATACGACCCCGTGTTCTTTAATGGCGCTGTTCACACTGGCGCTACAAAGTTTTGTAGCCGGTTCTCGCCGCGGCGTACCCTCCTCTACCAATGGGAACGCTCCGGTTTTGCCGGAAATCGTCGCATGGTGCTATAGAAACAAGTTACAGTGTTCAGACGTGATATTTTTTGCAAGCGGCATTCGACCTAGGTAGATGACAGCATCTGAAAACGAATCTGTTTCTGGAGTTAAGTGAAAACTTAAAAGTTTTCAGACGATTAAAAACACTTTTTTTACTTTTACGGTTAATTATATTCTGTACGCACTGGTATTATTATTCTTTAAAATTTTATTTGTAATTAAAGCGCATATGTGTGTGTATCTGTGCAGGATGGGAATGTAAATTCAAGTAACATTTTTTCATGTTTTCGGGATAAAATTTGAAATATTATTGCAGAATTTATATATATTAAGATTTAAAACAATCTTTTGAATGTGAATTTTGTTGTCAAGCAATTTTTTTTTTTTTTTATTTTAACAGATTTCAGAATATATTTTCATGCATAGCTTGCAACAATACAGATCACAACTTGTTGAAAATTATTATCGTTTTAGATGAGTTGAACAATATTTCACATATAACTTTTGAATTGTCTACGAATTGGTACATTCTCATTTTCACTTAATAAATATTTATCAGTATGCATTGCTTTTTACTGAATGTTTGTAATTTATTTTCTATTGTATGTGTAGTATTTATATGTTATTTTGTTACTTAAAATACTTATCATGTATATCAGTAGAATTTTAGAACAAGTGTTTAAAAAAGTTGAATTATGAGTAATTCATGTGTTTAGGCTATTTGATGCATGTTATAAACTTTCGTAGCAATAATTTTCATTGTTGTAGTTGAGTGTTTATAATTTATTTTCTATTGTATATGTGGAATGAAAAATGTGCTTTTGTTTCGCTACTTAAAATGTTTATCATGCATACCAGTAGAATTTTAGTAGAAAAGGGTGAGTGCATAATGCTGTGATATTTTCATGCATTAATTTTTAAATTTTGTATGGAATTGAAAACTATCACAAATTGAAGAAGCTTTTTTAATTATTTATAGGCGAGTTTGATTTCAATAGCTGATTAAATTTAAACTTTTTAGATTTTTATATGTGAGCAGTTTAGAAATAGAACAATTAGAATTAAGTGTTTTTAAAAATTTAAATTATCAGTAATTTATGTGTTTAGGCTATTTTATGCATGTTATACAGTTTCATAATAATAATAATTTTTATTTTTGTAATGAAAGTCAATCCTACCAAAAAATGGCAGTAAAAACCTATTCATTTCAAAATTGAATGAATTGTATAACTAAATTAAAGTTGGATGTCCAAAATCTCCTATTCCGCTTTTTCTTCTGAAATTGTTTGTTTAGCAAAAACAATGCGAGAGCCTCTTCTTCCAATAATAACGCTTCCATTTTTTAAGCACCTCTCTCTCTCTCTCAATTATTTTTAATTTTTTTTATATCTTTTGTTAAATTATTTTACTGGTAATTGTTCTCTCTCTCGATGATCGGTTCGGTTTACCGCCGAAATGCCGAATATGCAGCGCCATCTGGCAGCGACCTTTCGCTAAACGCTCCGTATGAACACCATTGACACGTTTTTAGCTTTGAGCCGAATAAGACAAAGTAGACTATGGACCCGCAACTTTCGAAGGTGGGGGGACACGAGGACTCTGCATTTTGTTGTATTATTTTAAGGATATTTAAATTATGTGATATTATTTAATTTACAAGAGCCGTGGGCTGGAAATGCAACTTAAAATCAAGTATCTCTTAGATTTCAAATCATTAGTCTTAGGTTTTTTTTTTTTTTTTTTATTTTTCTAATTCGCTTAGAGATCAGAGTGGTCCAGTTTGTTTTGCAGTTTCTAAGTATTTTTTTATTTTTATTTTATTTATTTATTTATTATTATTATTTTTTCATTTTTCTAATTCGCTTAGAGATCAGAGTGGTCCAGTTTGTATTGCAGTTGGCTAAGTGACTCATAAGTCAGCGACCTCGTTAAACTTTGTATTAGAATATATTATTCGTGTAGCTGCAAAAGTTGCCTTCTCCATTTTTCAAAAATCCTTTTTTTGAAAGATTATGTGTCCATTTGACCCTCTCAATATTTCACTATCGTAAATTGCATACTAAAACACGCCTAAACGCCATACACTTTATTTTTTTAAAATTTCATTTTGACTAGATATAACAGAAAATCCACTTTCCTCAGAACATCTTATTTGGAGATGGCCATTTTTGAAGCTACACGACACATATAGATTGTTATTCATAATCATCATAATGCTATTGCTGTCGTCAAATATATTTTTAATAAGGAATTTATTTGTTTCCTCATGAATGAAAAAAATTTTATTTAAAAAATAAATATCTCTACATTGAAAGCTCTGAACACATCAATAATTTCATTTTACAATTTTTGAGTTCTGTTGGGGAAGAGGAGAAGTGGCGTAGATGTTACATTAAGAAGTTTGGTAAATAGAGGATTAAAAAACATCGTTCTGGTATGTTCTGTCAAGACCAATGTCTGCATATTTTACATGTAGAAAGTCTACCTGCCAGTGGTGTAGCCACAAAATATGCAGTGCCGGGACGCTCTAACAGGTGGGACAATCTCACTGTTTTAAGAACGCTTTCACATTTTTTTCTTATTTATTTCCGTGGCGAAAAAGCAGTGGCGTAATATCGTTCCTGGTTCCACTGCACTCCTGGTGCGCTTCTCTCATCTCAATAAATGATTCAATCTGATGGTGACAACAATTATATTCATTTTGCCAGCCAGAACTTTTAGAAACAACCCTTTTTGGGAATGTATTTGTCAAATTTAATTATATTGATAATTTTCATTATATACAATTTATACAAATTTTAACAAGTATTCTGAGAACTGGGATATTTTTCATATGTCCTTTAGGTTTTCAGAATAAATGCTTACTACAGAGATGGAAAAATTCTAAAAGAATCATATGAGATAATAAATTATCTAATTGACAATAGTTTTAAAATTACAACAATACCCAAACAAAAGATTTTGAATAAATTTCTCTGTGATTTTTTTTATTGTTTAAAATGTGGTTTATGCCACTTTTAAATTTCTTGCTTCATCTCGAGGAAAATTGCAGACAATAAGTTCCTGGCACAAGGGCTCATTAAGCGTAAACACAGAGCAATACCACGTATAAAAGAATGGAGTTTAGTTAAGGATATGTCTCGATTTCGGCCTGCCAATCTTAGAGCCAATTGATCATCAAACAAGTAAGAGGTGCATTCGATCCTCATTTTGAAAACTGCTACGCACTGCTCTGATGAATTTCTTTTGGATATTCGACTGATGCAGTGATTAAGAAAGAACAATATATTTACGATATTAATGATCCAGATCTCTGGTAACTCTTGACGTCACCAACAATAGAACTCGAGCCATAGCACTGCAGAGACTTAAACAAGCTTATTTCATTGTTGAGCACCTAAATTTCTAATTTTAAATTTAAAAGAGTAATTGTGTTCTAATTTCAAATTTAATAGCTCTAAAATAGTGAAATAAAATTTCTATTGATTGATATAAAATTTATCGCTATATCCAGAGAATTTTAGAATTATTTAATCCTATATTTCAAATTAATTTCTTTTAATAGAAAGTAGTAAAATTACTCAGTGGTATATCAGGCGCGTGATATAGTTTGGACGCCAAATTGTATCTGAATGCAATCGTGGCGATGTTGTTTTCTTGCCAAAAATTAGCCACCAGTGACATGTACCATCTATTCTCACCGCCGCCAGTTCCGTTAATTCCAGCTTACACGATGATTATCAACAAATGGCGAGGAACTTTCGATCATTTGGAATAATGATGAGCCTGTCTTTTCCTGGACAGCTCTAATATTTGCACTTTCAGTCTAGATTCCACATCACGATTAAATTTACACAAAGACATCTGAAGTACATAGAAATTATTAAACAACTGAAAATACTTACACGGAATGTTGTTTACCAAGAGTTTTTTTTTGAATAAAGAAATATTGAAATAATATAAATAAAAAAATATTTCCTGTTCATAAATATTTATTTTATTTGTTTTCAATGTTAAACATTTCACTCGCATATATATCTATTTAAACGTCAAATTTGAAGGGAAATCTCGAATGAAAATTTACCCGATATGGTTTGACGGGTGATTTTCTAGTTATTATATTCGCAGTTGATCATTCACGTTCGTTTATGAGCTTGACTCCGAAGAATGCTAAGTTGCGTTTGATTGAGCTCAAATGGGCTAACAGGCAGCGACGCCATTTCGTTATCGAGAGTCGATAAGGAATTGTTTGCTGGGTATGAATGAATTGGACTTGTATCACTGACAAGTTGTGATGTTCTATAATTTGAATGAAGAATTTCCTTGAAAGTTTTGAATATAATTTCTAATATTTTAAAGCTGTATATGAAGGTTGAGAACGTCGATTAACGACGAGTTAGAATACGAGATCTTATATCCCCAATTTTCTCGTGTGTTTTAGGTTAATTGTGGTTTCATTGGGTTTTATGCCATTTTGAAGGATTGCTTGAGGTTAGGCGATCAAGAGGTTGCGGTTTGAAGAGGATTGGCGGCCACTGTCTTTTTTTCCTTCTAAAAATCACTTTCGATCGAGATTTATGTCCGAGGATTGAATAGTCTTTAAAAAATATCAGAACTGTGGTTATTACTCATAAACTCAGTTGGTTTTATTCTTCTTTCCATCTCCGTTTCGAGTTATTTAATTTTAAAATCTGAGAATCTTTGAGAGACACCTTGTGGTGTACTGTGACATTGATTGGTTTAAGATTTTAAAATATACCTTTATAAGATACTGTATATATGCAGCGATGATTCAGCGCGTGCCACCTGCCATTAGTACCACTTGTTACTAATTCTGAAACTTCTTTGTAAAATTTGAGGACTTGAGCGAATGATAGGTTATGGGATTTGAAGCAACAAGGCTGTAAATCCCAAATTTCAGAAGACTTTAAATAATACAACATTGGTTCATTTCTTCTATCGATCTCCGTTGCCTAGTATTTAATTTTTTTAAATCATGGTGTAAGTTCCGATGGCTAGCAAACATTTGTGACAATTCTGAAAATTTCGATTGACGAATTTTACGGCTTTTCAAATAGACATACTGTTGATTCATTCTTCTATCAATCATCTGAAAAAGCTAGATTTAATTTTATATTCAAAAGTACTTTGAGGGACATCCACAAGATGTGCACTATAGATTACATTGATTGTTTTAAGATTGTAAAAATAGCTATGTAGATGATATATGTATATACAAGGAGAACGGTACCTCCTTCGAGGTACAAATTATGGTCCTGTATACTACACAATACTTCTTCACAAATAGACAACAATATTGGATAACCCTTTAAAAGACCTATAATGAAAAACAGATCTTGGAGATTTTTTTCCAGAGTGGGCGGAATGCGATATCTACTGAAGCACCAGAATTACTAAAATATGTCTGTGGGCCCTGTGTGATCCACAGTTTTAAAGTAGACCCGATGGCTTAGAACAGGACCACAAGATGGCTGGTGGCAGAAATGTGCATACGTTGTAGACTATGTAAGTCTCTGAGCAGTAACCTTACAACATTGATTAGCTGCATCTATTTGTGAAACTGTTTTGGATCTTGTTTTATTCTCCAACTAGAATCCTGTGACTTGACCATGGGACTGATTTGCTATCTGACAAGGACTAGATAAAGCCTTTGCCATGAGAACTTCTACTCCGTTTTTTTTGGAACGTTTACACCCTCTCGTCAAATGGAAGGCGGGGATATGCTTTGTCTTCGGAAATCCATAACACAATGGTTCAAGACAGGTGTGAATATTTATAAAATTTTTGAGTAAATCCCTTGCAAAGAAATCTTTTTAATACATACCAGATTTTCGTTTAATCAAAAGATACTCATCTGTCTTGCTGCCTATGACGTTGCAGTTAGAAAATTGTATACCCATTTGGGTTAACTGGATTTGTGCATGCCTCACTTCGTCTTCTACAGCTCGCCAATTGTTTGTCGCCAAGAGCAGAGAGTGTTTGGATGCACGGTAGATTTTTCGGCGTCTTGCGCATGCGTGACGATGATTTATTTACCGAGTCTCACGGCATGCCCTTAATTTCTTGCCTCATTTTCCATTGGTCACTGTCCCCTCTCTCTTCGATTTGATTGTTTCAGCGTACAATTTGAATAATACTTGACTTGGAACTCTTGATCATTTACACGGAATTTTTCAATAACATTGCTTTTATCTTCTGAAGTTTTGTTCATTTAATTTGCGCATTCTGTTCTCTGTATGTTTTGTTAATTGTGCTTCCAGATGATTTTCTGGAAACTGGATTCCCTACGTTTCATCGTCTTCGCACGTGTTTTTCATGTTCGGTAGCTTTTCCTCGCTGTTTCTTTTCTCAGTGAAAAAATTAGAATACGGGCCCCTTTCGCTGAGCAAAGCCGCTGATATTTAAGTTAAAAAAATTTGCTCAGTCGCGATTGCATGCCGAAGGCATTGCGTATCAATCTCGCTTTGAGATACCGTTGGCATCAAGTGCGAGGGAATGACCTAAAAAAACTCATTGCGCATCGCTAAGTGTTTGGCGATGCAATGATAAATTCGCCAAAGAAATTGACTAGAAAACGGTACGCACCTAAACTCCAGAGTTAATAACGTTTGTAGTTGAGATTATTTACATATAGGTTTGAATTCCTTGAAAATATATAATCTTCCTATGAAATATATTTAAAATGTGGATCAAAGTTTTCTGACTATAATGAAAAAATTCTTAAAAACGGTAAATAGACGAGAAAATCAGGTAATCATTAAATTGATAATTTTTTTTTTTATTTTTGGTATCATGAATATTCCGCCTTGCGGTTCAATAATGGTAATGTTGGTTATTGGGTCCTATCGTCGGAAACCTAACTCCATTACAAGCTTTCAAACATTGATGCTTAGGATGTGAAAAAAAGTTCCAGAAACATTCCCTTATTGTTTGCAGAAAAAATTCAGTTTTCCTTCCTCTTTGAAATTTCAAAAAAATTTGAGAGTGGTATGACTTGTTAAGCGACTGTTTAAAGTGAACGTTCATATTAATAAATGAGAAGTAAAATTTTACCTTTATCGATTTTAGGTAAAGCAAACGAAAAAATAAATGAACATTTAGATAACTTCTGTTTTTTTATGACAGATGTACTACAAATTTGCAACAAAAAATATCTTAAAATAGATTTCATTATTCAAATAAATATAACCCTATACCTTGAGAGAATATTTTCGTTTCCAAAACCAATTGCCAAATGTACTGCTATGTCATCATAAAATTCTGCATTTTCAAAGATTGTTATCTGAATTTCATGTGTAAACCTACTTTTTTACAAGTGTATTTTATTTACAAAAGTATCATTCTAAATTATATGTCTGGCCTTTTGTCTACGAAATATCATTTTCGATAATAGAAAGAGGTTATCCTATTTTCAGAAACCACCAAAAAGTAATTTTTATGTTGTTGAAGAAATTGATTAAGCAATGAAACAGACACTACAAAAAAGATTTGTACGATAGTCGGAGATCTAAAACGGACTGGACTTCATTTTTCAAAAAAGACTGAAGTCATTTGGAGTGAATACTAATGTCATTCTATCAATCTCGCAAAACAAATGTGTGGAAAGATTAACATGTTATTTTTTATTGCCAAATATAAAGTTTTTCCGAAAAGTAGGCGTGCAAGGCTTGCAATAAAAGAACGATGGACATTGAAAGCATTCTCGAGAAAACTGTACCGAATTTTCATTACTTCATAATAATAAATTGAGGACTTTTAGTGAATATCATGCCAGGAATGCCAAGTGAGAAAAAAAAATTAATCGAACAATATGGAGATACGTCACACAAAAAGGACGAATAATAAACATCCCGTATAAGAATGAATAATATGTGAGAATAAATCTAGTTTGTTTTCTGTAATAATCTTCAGATGGGAAAAACTGTTAAAACTACCTGCTAAGGTATATAAGGTTTATTTATAAAATTAAGCTGTTAATACTATTAACTTCAGGTACCAGGGCGTCGTGCATAGGGACTGCGTTAGCACCCCCATCTTTTTCAGTGAACAATAGCATTTATGGTTTGCATGTAATATCAAATCCACACCAATAAAATCAAATTTGGCGCTTTCAGCTGAGCCAGCAAAAACCAAGATTACTTCAAGGAGAATTTTTCCCTCCGCTCTCTTCTCAGAAAGCTTTTCCTCTTTAGAACTAGAAATTCCACAGCTCCATTTCTTTCTGCTTGAGCATGCGTTTACTTTGCAATGCCAAATGTCTCTTTACTTTCTTGTATACGAGTATACAAGAGAAATGTGTAATCGTCAAAATTCAGACTCGAGATTTTGGCGAATCTCCACGTTTATTTTCCCAGTAGGCATTTAACTAAGAGAGAACTGCCCGGTAGCACCGCGAGATAGGGGAATCGTTTTAAGGTTTTTTTTGACTGCGGAAAAATCGACACTAGCTGAAATTTGAAAATAAATAACTTTGAAATGATTAATAAGGAAAATAAAAGAAATTAATGATGATTAAAAAATTAGTTAAAAATTATCGCGCATAAATTTGAATTCAATAATATTTTTCTTTTTTGCATTCAATATAATTTTCCCAACAGATTTAGTTCGATGTTATAAGTGAAAGGAATGGATTGCATAAGTTAACTTAACCTTAATATTATCCGATATATTTATGGTCAAAAGAAGCTTAAAGGAACATAGTTTTTTTAAAGAATATCAAATGCTACGGCTCTAAGAGCCTCTATTTAACCTAAGTAAGCAACCTTAATATTCTGTGCGATATATTTATGGTCGTATTAAAGCTCTCTGATGGAGTAGCTTAAAAGAACACAAATTTTTTTTAAAGAATATCAAATACAACGGCTCTAAGAGCCTGTGGTAGCCTTGATGGGAAATGTAGGCAGTTTGAATGAATATATTGTTACAAAGGCTTCTAAAGTCGTTCCCTAAGATGCTACACTTGGCGACAAAGGGAATTTTCTAGAAGGACGACTTTCCTATTTCTACTGGTTTCATGAACTTTCTAGAGATTACGTCACTTCTGTTAGAAAAGTATAAAGGCAAGAAGCTCTCAAACTACGAAAGTCAGTGGATCTTGATCTACAAGCAGAAAGTTGGTGAGCTAATGACCTTTGAGTGCTTTGTGTTGTGATTTAATGTAATCTGTTGAATTTTAGCAAGTACCATTTTAATGCGTGTTTCATTTCTTTGCTTAGAATATCTGTAAAATAAGAGCTTTATTTTGTAAATCCTACTTATTGAACATTCACGTACCTGGCAGACGATTTGTCACAATATCTTCTCTGAAACTTCAGTAATTACATTCACATTTAAGCACCACAGACCATTTACAGGTATAATACCATAAATTAACCATTTTCTTTCTTTCTTGGGTCGTAATATACAAAAGAAAGCATTATGCTTTTCACAAATGTTCGTATCGGTGAGGAATGCCAACATTTTTTTTAGAGCTCCCCTCTCTACTGAAAAAAAAATGTGGCAGGGGATTATGCCTGTCTGCCCAAGTGTTTATGGTATTACAATTCAAAAAAAGCAGTTAGAGGAATGGAACGTGGGGATGAAATTAATTCAAAACCAAAGCAGTTAGAAGAATAACGAAGGGATGAAACCTCAACACCGAATTGTGAATCTAGCAAATTTTTGGACGATATCCACCAAAAGAAATTCTGTATTTGCCTGTCAGTGAGCTCTTCATGTCATTTGATGGTCCACCAATATTGTGGAACGCGCTCATTGATCATTTGTCGAAATAAAACCAGAAAAGCCATTTTTTTTTGTAGTTTTTATTATATCTATAAATAATACATTTTATCTCCATATATATGTATTTTTTTAACTAGAACTTTCAATGATCTTTGCTATGTTCAGTCGAATCTCTCTAAATCGCCTTATAAATGAGAGTAATGAGCGGCAAAAATAACTGTAGAAAATCATTAAAGGGTGGTATTTCTTAGTTAAAAATTAGTAATTTATAAATTAAAATTTCTTTATTAAAAATAATTTGAAGTCAAAAATCTAATAATAAATTTTTATTAACTAAGTATTAAACTATTGAAAATTAGTTCCTAATTTACGATATACAAGAAATCATTAGTACGCATGATGTAGTAGTAGAGCTTTACTTTACAACACCCCCCGATGATTTACAACGAGTCGCCACTGCCTAGTACTTAAATTTGAATATTTTGCTGTCTCTAGTTGTACTTTATTTAATGCTTTCTATTTTCTCGTATACGAAGAGAAAGTATTGTAATCGTCAAAAAATTCGAACTCGAGATTTTGACGAATCTCCACGTTTTAGACCTCCCCGAGTCCGAAAAACACAATTTGGGAATTATGTCTGTCTGTGAACAAGATAACTCGAAAACTATTAGAGATACGGAGATGAAATTTGGTATGTGATCTTTACACATAATTTGTAGGTTTCTATCAAATTTTGGACAAAATCCATCTACGGAAAGTCTGTCTGTCCGCGTTCATGTGAACACTATAACTCATATACTTGAATAGCTAGATGGATAAAATTTGGTACACAGTTTTATCATCATGAATGTAGGTCCGTATCAAATTTTGGACCAAATACGTCGAAGGGTTGATTGTCTGTCGGTCTGTATAATCGCAATAACTTCTTAACAAAATTACTTAGATAATTGAAATTTGGTATGTTGACTTCTTACCTTAATTGTAGATTTGTGTCAATCAGTTAAAAAAAAAAAGGCGTTCAAATTGCATAATTTTTGTAATCCGATTCTCCATACGCATGCGTACTGGTAGCAATCTGTACACGCGGAAGGATTACGTCACTTTGTCCTTGAGCCGGCAAGAGTGGAAGTGTGTGATACATCCGTTTTAATAGGTACGCATTTTTTTGAATTTGATTCTTTACCTAAATATTTTACAATCACTATAATCTGCAATGAAAAACCTTCCGATAGTCATTGGATTCTGGGTTACAGTAGGTTCGAATTTTTTTATCCACGCGGGGAGGAGGGAAACAGCACCTTTTTGGGGAAGTATACGAGAAAGTTTAGGGGAGACCACTCCCACTCGTTTGGATACAGTGCAATTCAGTATTGATGTTATGTTATTTTTTTCTGTTTTGTACTCCCCCCCCCGTCCGGGTCAGTGCTCCGGTCAGTGCCCTACACCCTATGTGTAGACTGTGCCGGCGTAGGCAAATAAATACATAAAAAAACTCTTTCAATCAGGGTAAAAGAAAATCATTATATACAACATATCATTGAACTAAAGCAACACTTGTTAGATTCAACTTTATTTGTTGATTAAGATCTCCAAATACAGAACATATCTATACATAGAATTTAGAATCATCAACAACAAATAAAACATGACATTACAGACAGAAACTAATAAATGGTATTTTAATAATCAACAGTTTTAAAATTCTAACTAGGTTTAAAATCGGTATTTGTACTGTGCGTAGAATATTACTCTAGAAATGAAATAAGGAAATAAAACTAATTAAAAAAAGTCCTCAAAATCAGTTGGAAAAAAAGTAAATAAATAAATAATGCGAAAAATTGATCTGAAACATTAACTTCTGTTATGTAAAGAAACGTGAAGCGTATCGTTTCTATGCAAAAGAAATCTTTTAAAAAATAACTAATTTATTTACAAATGAATAATTTATTACTGATCAGTGATACTAAATATCAAAAACCTTGTAATACACTTCCCTAATATAAAACTATACTTTATGGTGCTGGATGAAAATAATAAAAAAAAGAAAAGTAAATCACCCTCAACGATTATTCCAACTCATGAAAGACATCTTATCAGATTTTGTGTTGCCCTTTTTCATTCCAAAATCGTAATCGTTATCGTCATCTTTCTTGTAGAGACTTTTCAGAGCTTTCTTGCTATTCAGATCCAGCTGCCCATCAAAGTAGAATGAATTGATGTGGTTGAGGAGCCTGTCCACCTTTTCCGGGAAATCCTGTATCTTGTCATCGTTCGCTGAAAGCCTGAAGATGGGTTTGACATCATTATCAAAGTCGTCGTCATTCTTGGGTTTGTCGTCATCGAAGATGAAAAAGAACCCTTTGAGCTTCTTCCACATAAAGTCGACAATTTCATAATCGTTGGCCTGTTTTCCAATGTCTTCTTTGACATCCTGGAACGAGCTCAGGATGAGCGTAACGAAGATGTTCAGCAATATGATCGTTGTTATCAGGCAGAAGACGAAGAACGATAAAGGACCCAAAATCGGCGCGGCAATGCAGATGGCATCGAAATCAAAGCCACCGCCGTTCATGATGGCGAATGTCGTTTCGGCTGCAGTGACGAAAGATGAAAATTCTCGCAGAGCAACACCAAACACGAGGTAGAAAAACTGCACGAAGGCGAGATAGATGACGCCGAAAACGACGAAGAATGACTTCAGATCTTTGGCGCACAAAGCAAGTGTGCTGAACAGGATGCCCATTCTTTTGTTAAACCTCACTAACTTGATGAATTTCAAGATGGCGATAAACATCAAGAAAGCTACCAGGAAACCAAAAACTTCATCAACGGACGCGACAAACTGCATCTTGATGTAACCATTACCATGCGTTTTCTCAAACGTGCTCAAGATCTTTCTGGTGACCAGCATCCTGTAGGCATAGAACACTATGGCACTGATGGACAGGCCAATAACCATGACTTCAGCCAAGTTCCAGTATTGCTTAAAATAGTCTTTGCCTTCAATTCTGAACTTTTTATATTCTCGATACAAGAAGTACAAAGTAAATATAACATAACCCAACTCGCAAGCTAGAACAAATGCTCCAAATCCTTGGTGGTATCTCATGAGCCTTATAACTTCAAGACGGTAGAATGGTACAACTCCTCCACCGGGCAAAAATTCTGCAACTATGGTCATGACACCGAACAAATTGACTTGGGCATTGTACACAGAAAATTCTGCAAAGACTGCTCTGGTTCGTTTGTCAACCCAGTCACTTTTTTCCAGGCGGAATATTTCTTCTTTCAGTTTTTCTGGCGTACCGCGTAATGGGAAGACATAACCTCCTCCACCGTATACATCCCTTATAGCCCAGAAGGGTAAACCGTTCAGTTCTTTGGAAGTTCTGTATCGATATTCATCATTTGTATCATTTTGGGCCAGAGCTTTCCATCCAGGTTCATAACTCTTTTTATCTTCAAAAATGAGGTTCGAATGGGATCGGCAAACTTCAGTCAGACTTTTGACTCGTTTATCCACGTTACAAGACCCTGTAAAAGATAGTTAAATTAATAAAACACTAGAAAATTAGCCGTCATACCATGACGGGTGCAAATTGCCTCTTCATTCGAGAGATTTCCCGTCAAATTTGACGTGTTTAAATAGATATATATACGAGAGAAATGTTTAGCATTGATTGAAAACAAATAAAATAATCATGCTTTATGACAGGAAATATTTTTTTATTTACGTATTTCTTTATTCAAAAAACCTCTTGGTAAACAACATTCCGTGTGAAGTATTTTTCTTTGTTTAATAATTTTCCTTGTACTTCAGATGCCTAATCAAAACAAAGAACTTCTCTGCTTATCAAACGTTGCCAAAAAATATTATCAAATTATATTATCACCATTGAGATAAATAATCAGATGCATAGTGGCGTCCAAACTATATCACGCGCATGATATACCACTACTTTCCATCAGAAAACGGAAATTAATTTGAAATATATCATTAATATATTTTAAAATTTCTCGGGAACTATTGATCATAGCGAGATAAATTTTATAACAATCGATAGCAAATTTTAATTCACTATTTTTGAGCTATTAAATTTGAAACAAGAGAGACAAATATTTTTTTAAAATAACTGAAATTTAGGTGCTCTAACAATGAAATAATGCTGTTTGACGTCTCGCAGTGCTATAGGTTTGTTGTTGGTGACGTCAGAGCGTTACCGGATCAGTGAGAGACAGATCTGGGCTATTATATTAAAAATTAAACAGATGCTTAGTGTAGCTTCTCTCTCTTATATAAAATAAATTAATTTACTTTATTAATGTAATTCATGAAGTTCAGCAGAATCTCGATTATCAGAGTTCATTGGTACCATAATCATCTCGGATGATCGAAAGCTCAGTTGATAGAGACTAGATTTTAAATCATGGCCTTTCTTTCGACAAGGTTTTCCAAAAATGTATATTTGAAGTTATAAAAATAAGTCCGCAAATACTGCCTCGTATTAACATTTTAAGAAACTTTTATGAGTTATCGAACTTTCTACATGCATTTTTGTGGCATTAATTAGTTTTGATGATTCGCGAATGTTACTGATTTTTGCTACTTCCTTCATATTTTCTCAATGATTCTTTAAGGGCGTTAGTAATTTTATTGTCGTTTTGGAATATACTAATCAATTTACTTCTAGCAGCATCGGTGAAAGTAGTCAAGTGAGCCAAGCAATGGCTGAGAACTCCCAGACAAACCAGAAATAGGAAACTAGAATGGGCGCTGAAAAAGGATTCATAACAGTTAAAGAAAAGAAAAAACAATCAACCTTTTGCCGAACCCAATGCAATAACAAAGAAAGCAGCCTCTAAGGACCAAAATCCCATACCAACAATCAACAGATATGACACACTGAGAAGAAGAATAGAAGACGAGCCACCTGCTGCCCTGGTGTTCCACCCATCATGCTGGAGAGAACTGAAATCTTCAGAGAAGTTATAACGAGGCTGAACACAGTCCACAACGTGAAATGCAGAGCAAAAGAAGCCGGAGACTTTGTTAAGATTTTCTAGGAAACTAAAAATGACCTCAGAAAACTTACCAAGTACACAAGTATCCCTGAGCAAAACCTCCAGTATTTTGTCACCTCTTGACACTTCTGCTAAACCAGTGAAGATTGTAATTAAAGGTTTCCTGTCGATACCTGCTGCCATTATATTCAAGAAGATCTCGAGGAAAGAAAGCTTCTGTGTGGATAAAGTTAATAAAGTAAAACAGTGGGAAAATAAAGCACCTCTACCTATCTATCAAGTCTACCTTCGGCCAACCTGAAAGAAATCTACGACCTCGACCGACTTCTGTATATGATAGTACGAATGGTAAAATACGTGCGAAAAGCATATGACTAATGCTACAACTTTTCACTATGCCATCATAGAGCAAAGGAATGTAAGCTAGAAGAGCAGATGCCCACATCACGAGATCATGCGTACATAAAAAAAGAAAGAAGAAATCACTGCAAAGTGCCCAAACTGTGGTGGTCCACATGCCTCGAGTTACAGAGGTTATCCAAAATTCTCCAAGATTGAGAATAACTCAAAAACAAAGAGGAGCTTACTTCTTAGGAGCTTCGCCTCCCTTTTTACTTTCTCGTATACGAAGTATACAAAGAGAAAGTATTGTAATCGTCAAAAAATTCGAACTCGAGATTTTGACGAATCTCCACGTTTTAGACCTCCCTGAGTCCGAAAAACACAATTTTGGAATTATGTCTGTCTGTGAACACGATAACTCGAAAACTATTAGAGATACGGGGATGAAATTTGGTATGTGGTCTTTAAACATAATTTGTAGGTTTCTATCAAATTTTGGACAAAATCCGTCAACGGGAAGTCTGTATGTCCGAAGTCATGTGAACACTATAACTCAAAAGCTTGAATAGCTAGATGGATAAAATTTGGTACACAGTTTTATCGTCATGAAGGTAGGTCCGTATAAAATTTTGGGCCAAATCCGTCGACGGGCTGATTGTCTGTCTGTATAATCGCATACTTGTTTAACTCCATACGCATGAGTAGTGGTAGAAATGCCTGTGCAAAGAAGGGACACTCCGAAAACTTGCCAGTTTGCCAAAAACCAATTCTGGAGGCGAGATTTTGTAAGGAAGCAAACATTTAGGGAGTCTCGTTTTACTGGCGTACTGGAAGCAATCGCTGCGCATGCGCAAGCTATTCAGCGAGCAAGCTATTCTCCTGTTTTCTTCTCCGCACCCGGAACTCGCATTGCTAGAGTTTGATAAAAATATATATATATATATTGCGAAGTTTTAATACATACGTATCTTTTTCAATATGATTCTTCACCTCAATATTTTACTATCACTATAATCAACAATGAAAAACCTTCTGATAGTCATTGCATTCTGGGTTACAGTTGGTTCGAACTTTTTATCAACGCAGGGGGGAGGGAAATGACAAATGTTTGAAAAGTATACGAGAAAGTTTAGGGCACTCCCCTGGTTAAACCCAGTAAAGAAAGGAAAACCAACAAGCCAACAGGAAAAATAACCGACCCTATTGCTCTCTTAGTCCAGCAAAGCTAAAAAGGAAGAATCCCTGATGAAAGCTTTTGTTGAAGGCGGCCTCTGCGCGAACCCATGCCCGGGGAGTCGGAGGATCGATCAGTCAGGGTGCTGGGAGCCTAGCTGTGAAAACACGATTGATGAAGTGGGCGTCCAAATTTTTATTAAAATTTCTTGTTCCCCTTTCTGCATGGTGCACCCACTCCCGAAAAAAACACAACCCCCCCCGTCCCCCCCCCCCCTCCCCTACAAGTGAACTTCCCAACGTCAAAGAAACCTGCAATGAGAACAACACTGATCTCGAGGACATGCTAGCAGAAATAAGGGGAAAAAATTGCCGTAATCAGGAACATTCGCGAAGTCACACAACTTATAAAAGCAAGAGAAGTCCAGAAAATAAACTTATGATCATATTTGAATCGCTAACTGCAGAAATTGAACAAGTCTAAGACATAAAACCTTTTTAAAAGGAGAATGGTTAAGTTTTTAAATCAAAAATTTACATGAAATGTACAAAAAATGTACTTTATGATCAAAAGTATGATGAATAGGCTTGAACTCACATTTTACGGTGAAGATTCGGTCATGAGGGCATTTAAGGGACCGACCAGAAATTGATGAAGACGAAAAGCAATTTCAGCTCACCCCGTTTCACAAGAAGTTGATTATGTTTTGGAAATTTCGTCAATGGTTATGCTTAATATGCTCATCGCCTACATGCGTTTTCGTAAAATTAGCACGTATATTCTGGAGGACAAAGGTTTTCTTAAAAAATCCCAAATTTTCCCGCATGTTTTTTGCTTATAAAATGCAGAGTTTTCAACCAAATTATACGAAACTTACAGAATCCTTGACAATGTATTAGAGAGCCATTATATTAAAATATGAAGTAAATACTTGGAATATTAGAGGAAATATGAGTATTTGTAGTAAATATTTTTACTATGCTTGTGGGAAACATAGTTTACATTTTCTTTTATAATTTGGAAGTTAGATATATAGGGCAAATTATATAAAAATTCCAGTTGAATACCATTAAGATTTAGAAAGATATTGGTCTTGCAATGAGCAGAATTTCTGTTTCTAAGTGAGCCAAATGATGCAGAGTTTTCGACAAACTGTTTTTTAAAACTTGAATCCTCATATAGAAATAGTCGAATTGCAATTTAAATTATGGATTTTATTTATAAGTGTGTTTGGGTATTCATCATATTAAACCTCTATAAAATTTTATAAAATTATTCAAAATTTCAAGTTAGAAAAAACAATTTGTGGAAATCCCTTCATCATTTTGTTTCTCTTAGAGAGAAGCAGAAATTCTGCTAGCTGCAATGGTGATATCTTAATGGTATTCAACTAGAATTTTTATATAAGCTGTTCTATATATCTGGCTTCCAAATTATAAAGGAAAATTTATACTATATTTTGCATATGCGCAGTAAAAAATTTTATTAGAAATACTCATATTTCCTTTATTATTCAAAGTATTTACTTCAAATTTTAATACAATGCTTCGCTAACATGTCACATATTCTATAAGTTTCGTATAATTAGATCGGTTATCTGCATGCTATAAGAAAAGAAAAAGAACATCAGGAAAAACTTGGAATTTTTTAAAGAAACCTTTATACCCTCCTGAATATTCGTAATATTTTTACGAAAATGCACGCAAATATTGTGCACATCAAATAAAACCATTGATGAAAGTTTCAACTCATTAACAGCTTTCTGTGAAATGGGGTGGCTGCAATCCTCTTTAGTCTTCAGCAATTTTTGTTCGGTCCCCTAAATGGTCCCGTGACCGAATCTTTACTGTAAAATGTGAGTTGAACCCTATTCATCACATGATCGAAGTTGAAGTGCAGTTCCTCCAGCCTTTCTGGAGAAATTCGAAAATATCTGTAAATCCGAAAGTGATGGATACTTTTAATCATATAGTGTACATTGAAATGCAATCTTTTGAGAATTCTACATCAATAACTATACAGGGTGCTCAAAAAAGATTTTGACAAAATTAGAGGAGTGATAGTACACATCACGGCAAACAAAAAATGAAATGGTGCACGGAGTCGCAAATGGCGCTGAGTGATCGAAAATAAATCGGCAAAATGTGACATGGCTATGAGTCTCGTCAGACCTTTGATTTGACCGAGATTTGGCCATCTTCTTCTGGGGTGACCTGAAATCACTCGTTTATGAGACACCAGGGGAGACTGGAAGTTCTGATAGCAAGGATTATGACCGC
>BGPR01004465.1:11830-111648 GCA_013235015.1 Araneus ventricosus | reverse complement strand
TTTATAAGATTGAGACAATATAATTTTTTTTTTTATTTCTTTGGGAACAAAATTTTCTTCCCCTGCAAATTACCTTGAAAAATCTTATGTGCTAAAACCGCTAGCACGTTTTCACAAATCATGATCAAGACTTATAAAAATGGTGTTATTATCCAATAAGAAAATTTTGTCAAACAAAATAAGCAGAATAAATGTAATGCTTTGTTGAGAAGTTTTAATAACAGTGACTTTGAAAATGTTCTCATTTTGAGGCTACTAAGCATCTCTGTATTAATATGCGCATATCGTTTATCATATGGATTTAGTCTACCTATTCATAACAAAAGAATTGTAATTAAATGGTTAGTTTTTGAGAAAAAACAAATATTTTGAAAATTGTTGAACACGAGTTGAACTTATTTCGTTTATTACAGTTAATGGAAATTTTGTATTTATACAAATAGCACAATTTTAAAAACTCTGATCATGCTCGTTCAAAATGTACTGAATGTATAAATTTTAATACGGAAGTTGCAGTGGGAAGAAATTTAGTTTATATAAATAATGCCTCTATTGAGGTATGAAAGTCAGATAATATCAATTGAGGAATGAAAATCGGAACAAACATCTTGAATATATGTTTTATAAGCCATATATTTTGACAACCCATTTTACCTTACCCGACTCTATTCAGGGTTCCCAGAAGCCCTCAAAATGCACTAATAGGGCACTTATTTGCATATTTATTTTTAGGGGCTTAAAGGCATTATTCATAATTTAAATGATTTTTCAATATTTCATAATTTTTCTTTTGTTAGGTTACCTCAGATGTTGAAGGAGATTTGCAGTGTTGGAAATTTCGAAGCCAACAATTTCTGCACTGTATCCGAGAATGAATCGATGTAGTCAAGTCCTTACTCTTTATCGCAGAATATCACTTAAGCATAACATTTAAAGTTATATCAAATTGAAAAAAATTGTATTTTGTCATTTTCTGCTATTTATTTTGTAGTTTGCTGTGTGCTAAAGATTTTTCTTATGTTCATTTGTATTTGTTCACAGATATGATCCTAATTTTTATTATATTTGTGCCTTCAACAGTTGTCTCATAATATTTACCACTTTTTCGTCATTTAAAAAGCACCTGTATCAACATGATGAATTTAAAACTAAAAATACAAATATGTTAACTTATAGAACATTTGGATTTAAATCTTTTCTAAAGTATAAGTTTATTTCACATTTTAAGGAACATGATATTATTTTCTGCCCTCTAAAGAATTGTCAGCTGAAATATGCAGTTTATTCTTCTTTTAAGTCACATTTGTCAAGGTATCACTCTTGTTATGTGTTAAATGATTTTAAGTGAGATCTTAACACATGTCAAAAACAGAAATCAGGTACAACTGTCTCAATCGGTTCCCAATCATGTTGAAAATTTCAGGGAGAATTCAATATTGATCCCAGACTACAATAGAAATGTTGTATTATTTATTTCGAAAATGCAAGAAAAATTTTTGCTGCCCAGTTCTACAATTTGTGAATTAATAAATGCAGTAAATGAATTCCAAACAGGTTCTGTTTCATTAACTAAACAGTCTATAGTAGAAACTCTTAAAGAAAACAATGTAAATGAGAAGGTTCTAAACTTGGTTTTAAATAATCCTGCAGCGAGTAATTAAAATTCCACTTTTAATGTTATGAAATCTTAATATTCTCAGAAAAAATTTTTGAAGGAAAACTTTGGTTTGGTTGAACCTGTGAAATATATGCTCAAGTCGAAAACTCAAGTTTCAAACTACCACTATGTACCTATTATAAAAACTATTCAAGCATTTTGCAAAAATAATGAAGTTTTAGATTGTATAATGTCTACATCGGAAAGTAAAAATGCAAATATTTTGTCAGATATTCATGATGGAACCAATTTTAAGAACAACCCTTTGTTTCAGTTTTCCAAATATACAAATTTTGCTATATTTTGATGAATTTATGGTTTTTAACCCATTAAGAGGTAATCAAGCAAAACACAAGCTAGGTGCATTTTATTTTACACTAGGAAACATTCCCATCTAAGTATCGTTCTTCAGGGAAAGATATGCAGTTAGCTAATTTGTGCAAATACTCAGATATAAAATACTTCGGATCTAAAGCAGTTCTCCAACCTCTGATAAAAGACCTAAAGTTATTAGAAACACTGATGGAATAATTATTTCAGGAATACCTCATAATGTTAAAGGTGGAATTGTTTCTATAATAGGTGAGAATTTAGCTGCTCACCAAATAGGTGGCTATGTTACTAATTTTAGTACTAATGTACGTTGTTGTTGCTTTTGCATAGCAAATAAAAGCGATATGCAGGCTAATTTTACAGAATCTAAATTTGTACAGCGTACAAAACAATTGTATAAGCACCATCTGTCGTTAGTAAACAAGGATTCAATGTATACATCTGTTTATGGTTTCCTTTTAACTTTTAAAAATATTTTCATTGCAGTAACATGCTACCGCCAGATGTAATGCATGATTTACTAGAAGGTGTTGTTCCATTTGATTTGCGTTGATTATAAATTATTTTATAGTTAAGAAGTATATAACCCTATCACAATTAAATTGCAAGATCAAGCATTCAAAATTTGGGTTTTATGATGCTGCTAACAAACCAACCATAATTTCAGAGCCTTCTCAGAAGGGTATTAAAATGATTGCTGCCCGTACGTAGTCCTGTTGAGATTTCTGCCATTATTTATTGGTCAAAGTGTTCCAGATTCTGAACCTGCATGGTGTCTTCTCTTAACATTAAAAGAAATAGTAGATATTGTTCTTGCACCAAAAATCAATTTATCTTATGTGTCTCATTTGTCACACTTGATTCAAAATCATCACAATCTTTTTAAAGATATTTCCTTCTGTTAAATTTACACCTAAATTTCATTTTCTTGTACATTATCCACGACTTATTCTTGCATTTGGCCCACTAACTTGTTCCTGGTCAATGTGCTTTGAGGCGAAGTATTTATATTTTAAACATGTTGCCAACGCATTAAAAATAATCTAAATTTGCCATACTCATTGGCCTAAAGACATCAACAGCTACAGTGCTATTATAATTTGGAATCTTTACGACCTATAGGGAAAAAGAATTCAGTGATAAGTGGGAAAATTGTAGATATAAACAATTATTCAACAGAGATCACACGATTACTTTCAGACTGTGAGGAATTTTATTCATTAAAAAAAAGAATTAAATGGTCTGATTTACAAATCAAGAATGTGCCTTGTCTCTGGATTTCATAATGATGAACCAGTTTTTGAGAAAATCATAATAATTTTAAGGAAAGGTACTTGTACAAAATTTGCTTGTCACACATTTACGAGCAGCACTCTTTTCCTAGGATGTTTCAAGTTAGAAAGTTCAAAAGATATTAAAATTTTGAAATTTCAGGATTTTGTTGATGTTTATCCTCTATCAGATATAATTATTCAGTGGTTATTCAAAAGTATTGTTTATTTAACCCCAAAGAATAAATGTGAAAAATTTTCAAAGCAGTCAAACTCCAAAAACAATATCAACTTTTCACAGTTCCTTACGAATAAAGAATGTTGACGGCTATTTTCAAGTGTTGCATTGCACCATTTTGATGTATTTTTTACTTCATTTTGTTTACGTTTGAACTTATTTTTTACTTATAATATTGCATTTACATTATGATATTCATGTTTCATATAACTGAATCTGCACATTACATTATTGATTTCTTAATTTTATTCTCTGTGAAGGATAGAGACAAACCATTACTTTCCCATGGAAAAAATTCATTTAAAAGCAAACTTTTTTTTGCATGCATGTCAGAACTGATTGTTTTCTGAAATTGTTGATAAATATGTTGTTCTGAATTGTCATAAAATATATTATAATATATGTGTAATCTTTAATGAAATGTTTCAAAAGCTGTGCATTTTTAATATTGAATATGCTGTTATATAAAATAATTTGCTTGTGTATAAACTTCATTTTTATGTATTTTTTAATGTAGCAGATGCAATACGAATTACAATCACTGTAAAAATAAATTTTTTGAAGTGAAATAAGCTTTTCATTCATGTGTTAGTTTATTCAAATGATGTTTATTACTATAGAGATCAGTTATGAAAAATCTAATAAGATTAAAAGTTAAAGTTTGAAACAAAAAAGCATTTTATCAGTACATTCTGAAATACAATAAACCATCTTGTTCTCTTGCTATTTAAATGTCCATGGTAATCAAAATGTTACGAGTAAATTATTTGGAAATATATCTAAGCGTTACAATTGTGTCTGTAGAGGAAGGGACATTTTTTTAAATAAAGTAGAACTGTACACATTTTCAAATATAGGTGCAAGAATTTTTATTTGCAAACCATATTTGGCAATTTATATTAATCTGATTTTATTCGATTGTTCTTGTTTTAATATATTATCGTAAAAAAAAAATGTGCTGTATTGTTTTTAGCAGACTAGAAATGCGTACATTTATAATACTATAATATACAAGTACTTTTGTAATATAGTATACACCTAGAAGTTGTCACTTCTGCCTTGTGGTCTTACGTGCATCCGTTTGTTTTTATTTACAAAGGAAAATGTCTAAAAGCACAAGAAAAATTGAGCTACTTCAAAGAAATCAAGAAGGGAGTAAGCTAAAATCTTGAACAATTCATTGTGAATTTATTTTTCAGGTTTGTATAGAAAGCTTGCAATTTAGAGAATTATGTGTTTCAATGAAAAATACAGTTCCATTTGAAAATGAAGCAGAAAAAGTTTGTTTATGCTATTAAATTAAATGTTTGATTTTCCTTTTTAAAGTTTCCCTAATTATTAATCTCTGAAAAGTTGAATTAAATTTGCAATTTAAATGTTTTAATAAACTAATAATTTAAAAACAAGTACTGCATAAATGAACAAAAAAAATTCACAGTAATAGTAGGCAGTATCTCAGTTTGACTTCACATGTATCGTACTTAATGTATTGGGAAAATACCTGATTGTTAAAGGATTTATGGGAAACCATTATATGCATGGACTCTCATATCTTTACAGAAAAATGAAGCATTTTTTCTGAAATTGGAACAGTAATGCAATCTTGGGTTTTTTAATATTTGAAAAAAATTCAGTTTGAATATTCTATAAAATTTTCTTCATAAGTAAATTAAATTGTCAGAGGCATTGCTTAAATTTCCAGATACTTCAAGTGGTTTTTATGCTTCACTCAAAATTTTCAAATTAAGTATTAAAGCTTAATATGTCATTATTTTATTTCAATTTCAGCATAAATACTTCAAATTTTATTGCAGAAAAATGTAAGGATACTGATAAATATTTTAAATTTATTATTGCAAATCTGAAATGATTTATTTTATATGAAATCATTAATAGAAATTCAATTTTATGTCAATACATTGCACAGTGCATATGGTTATACCATATATATATACCATTCCATGGTTCAACGTATTGCCATTCCATGGTTCAATGTATTACCATCCCATGGTTCAATCAAAGCACCAGTTGATGGAGTCAAGTTTCACCATGCTATGGTGACAACTATCCATGCACCATATTTTGGTGAAACGTTGAACTACTATTATTGTTACCAATTCTAAATTTAATAAGTATTATACACTGTTCAATAAATTGAAGCTAGATTTGAAATCTGTGCTTTTGTTTTCTTAAATACTTAAAATAAATTCACTGCATATTATGTATATTAATAAAGGGAATTAAATTACCAAGAAATGATAAATTTTAGTAATTATAACATCACTTAATAAATTTAACAATTTGTAAAAATGAGTCGAGTTTTTGTATTTATTTTCATAGTTCTTTTTTCACTCTGCCTCAGGCATTTGTATATTTACAAACATTCTGCTTTTTTCAAAATCGTAGTGATGTTGAGAATTGAGTAAAATTTTACCGGTTAAAAAGCAAAAATAAATAAATATTAATGCGATTGGCATTATAAATGGACATACCGTATCTCAAATTTTACCAGATAATTTGTAATAGAACCAGAGTTATTCTGGTAAATTTATCAAATTAAATGGTCTAAATTACCATCTTATTTGTAATAGAACCAGAGTTATTCTGGTAAATTTATCAAATTAAATGGTCTAAATTATCATCTTATTGGTAATAGAACCAGAGTTATTCTGGTAAATTTATCAAATTAAATGGTCTAAGTTACCATCTTATTTGGTAGTATTACCTTTGTGTACGGTAATAATACCAAATTCCATACCAAACAGAGTGGTAAATAAACGATATTTTTCTGGTTATTTTACCATAAAGTCATTACTAAACTGCTACGGTAAAAAATACCGTACTTTATGGTGTTCCATATGAGCCAGAGAATACGGTAAATTTTACCATATTCTGGTAGTTTTGACCAGAATTTTTTTTCAGTGTACAGTACGGGAATGTCGGCTAAAATCCCAAGATTTATTAAAACGTTGAATTTATAAGACAGGAACAAGTAGCGCCATACTAAGCAAAGCATGCAGATAGATACGATTACACAAAATACATTAACACTGAGGTACATAAAATAAAGTAATAGGATACGGAAGATGGTGTAAATAAAATTTTCAGTTGAACCTGTAATTTCTGTAATTCTTTAGGCTAATTGACTTGGTAACTTCGTGTATAGCGCCATATTGCAGCTGGTAGCGACAATTAGAAGTTTCATTTTATAAATCGAAATCCCATGGTCGGAATAGTATGTAGACTATATCTGGTTACATTTGGCTTAGTAGGTTTCTTACACTCAAGCTCCAAATCCCTCACGTTATTTTACGGTCTCCCAGTGTTTTCCCTTCTATTCATCATTTGTCAAGACTACGCCACGAGGACTTTTATTCGTATGAACGCAATCAAAATACACAAAATAACGCTGATGTTGAAAATGATGTAATAGCATTCATTATCAATTCATAAATGCAATAAGCAATATTTAGTGCTTATTGAAACAATTCTTCTTATCTAATTTCCGAGTTAAAGGACCTCATATATTTATTATACACTATTTTAAGCATAACTTTTATAGTAGCGTTTCAATAGATTATTTTGAAATCAAAGCTTGAAACAAATTTGCTGCTGTTGAACGACTGGAGTTGTTTATACTTGTTCTTACCTGAAAGCGTTTTTAATTATTTTGAATCCTAATTATTGCAAGAGAAGAATTTTCTACCAATATACGAACATGAATTTGGTACCTAATTTATTTTATTCGTTTCTGAACTCTCAAATATTTCAAAGAAAAAAACGATCTCTTATCAAAATCAACTGTAGATCATTTGCTAATGTTTTCCAATAAAATTTTACATAATAGAACAAAATACATTTGCTTCAAATATTTAATTCCAGACTGTATAATGAAAAATAAATTATCAGTAAATTAAATCTTCTACTTAGATAGCACGCATACTTAATTAAACTATTTCAAGTGGCTTGGAGAAGAGTTACAGTTCATTGCAGAAAAATCATGCAATACAAAAGGCAACTAGCTGTTTAAAAAAAACTAGTCTTTCATCATCTTAGAATAGATTTTTTTGTGTAGGCTTTTTTCGGAGTATCAATTAAAGTTTTCCGATCATCAGATCAGGCTCATAACTAAGAAGATATGTTAAGAATATCACATCCATTCGAGGCGAAAGTCACGTCTTGTTGCTAATCACAAAACAGTACAAGTTTCTGAATAAAATTTCTTGGTAATTTGCCTGGTATAAAGCAATCTTAAGTAAATACTTTTAATTTTAATTCGTACTTTTGAGGTAATTTTAGCTATCACAAAACATAATTATTAAAACAATATTCTTTAACTTTTTGAAGGCTAAATAGTAAATGGGAGCGTAATCATTTTATGAGTTCAGTCCTTAACTAATTTCAAATTCAGTACATATATAAGGTATAAAAAAATGAGTTTAAATATAAGTTTAGAACTGAAAGAAAGCCAAAGATTATAAAAATAGATAACATTTATTTAATGAGAATGTGGATAGAGATACATAGCGATAAGCGAGTAATGACGTTTACAACTCTGATGTCATAATCTTGTTGTTCCGTTGCCACTCACTCTTTTATTACCAAAATAAATTTTAAAAATAAATTGGAGCTTTACGTATATGATTAAAACAAACGAGAACAGCGAGTCTTATTTAGTAGTTTAAGGCAATCTTATTTTAAATGGCAGCACAACAAACGTACCAAAGAAGCGTAAATAGACTGGAGGTATATATTACATACCGCCTTACTAGAAAGAGCTCAGAAACATTTGCGTTTGAAATGAGTTGCCCTGGAATTATCAAATATCCGCGTTTCAGATCAATCGCCTCCATCTGTAAAATTTGCGAACGTCCCCCATCTTTGTTTACAATGCGTCGCTAAGATAGCACTCTACGGGAAGTGTTTAAATTGATTTGTGCCCGAGAATATTGAGTAATGGCCTCATCTTTTATAAGCGATGCATCATCTTGTTGCAGGAGATGCATTTCACGGTCCCTCCAAACCCTCGGGAATCCGGGAATGGCCAAACATCGTTTGTCAAGGAGAACCCTCTCCAAACTTTCGTCTGCCGTTTCTTCCTCTTCCCTGCCCCCGCCCAGAAATTACTGCTGCAAGTCCCCCCGTTTTCGCTCAGAGGAAAAGATTTTTGAACGTGTTATTTTGAGAAGAACATGCTCTCGGTGGATGAACAAAAAGAAATTTCTCCCGGAACGGTTTTCCGAGAGCAGATAAAAGAGGAAATGTTTGGAAATAAAAAGCACTTGTGTGTGTTTCGCAAAAACGAATTTGTGGTACTTTTTTCTTCCCGTCTGAATGGGAAGAAACGGTTTTCTACTCTTTAAGAATTCTGCTACGTAGTTTATCTTTGATTTGCTTTGTATTTCGGATTAAGGAACATACTTACCTTACAATTCTTTTTGCTTATTGTACCATAGTTAGTTATTAATGTAATTTGTTTCGAAATGAAAAGCCCCTGTGTGTGTTTCGCCAGAACGAATTTTTCTTCCCTGAATGGTAGAAAAGGATATCCTTCTTCCTTAAAAATTCTGCTACGAAATTTGTCTTTTATGTGCTTTGTATTTCGGATTTAGAAACATAGTCGCCTTATAATTTTTGCAGTTTGCGTTTTTTAACTCATTATAATTAGCTATTAATGTAGTTTGTTTGGAAATGAAGAGTACTTGTATATGTTTCGCAAAAACGAATTTGCGATACTTTTTTCTTCTCATCTGAATAGGAGAAAACGGATATCTTCAACTTAAAAATTCTGCAACGAAATTTATCTTTGATTTACTCAGTGTTTTGGATTAAAGAGCATACTTGCCTTATACATATTGTGGTTTCTTCTTGTTTAATCTATTATAGTTGGATGTTAATGTATTTTGTTTGCAAATGAAAAACATTTATGTGTGCTTAGCAAGAACGAATTTCTGGCACATTTTTCTTCCCATCTGAATGGCAGGAAGCCATGCTTTTCTTCCTTAAGAATTCTGCTACGAAGTTTAGATTTATGGAGTAAGGATTATTTGGTTTATAAAGCATGGTTGCCTTATAATAACTTTTTCATTATCAAAGCAAAAAACTGAACCCGACAAAAATTCGATATCAAGATTTAGATGAATCTTCACGTTTCTGACCTCACTCAACTCGAAGCACACATTTTGGAAATAATGTTTGTGTGTTTGTCTGTTCGTCTATGTGTATGTCAATACTATATATTCAAAACACAACGGGTTAGACGAATACAATTTGGTAGTGGTCTTTAAACCGAAACTGGGAGACCGCTTTAAGTTTTAGATCAGATCATTAAGCATGAAGAAGAACATTTCAAAAATACATACAGTAAAACTTCGATTAACCATCACTGCCAGTTTCTGTTATCTGCCATCGTTAAAAAATATCAACAAACATACAAAAATCTTTAAAATTGTCCACGGATTACTTTTACGCCCTACTGCATAAAGCTGGAAGTGACGGTACTGTATGATGGCGGAAATGACTAATCATCAGTGGCGGAGCATGAAACCTTGATCACTAAGCAGTAGCCATTGTATAATAAATTATAATACGTTTCTGTACAATACTACTCCTTTATTGAAATTTATACTGGTCGTTTTGTAAAATTAAATACAATATTATGTATGATTCATTTCTAAAGAATTTCATTTTCATTTTGGTTCCAATCCAGCAAGGAAATCACGTCACTATACATATGTATTAAGATATTTCTGTTATCCGTCTATTCGGTTATTCGTCACAGCTCTGGTCAAGACGGTGACGGTTAATTGAAGTTCTCTACTGTACTCGACTTTTACTGATAACAGGTACGGTGTCAAAAAAGTGCAAATTCTTATTCTTTGACTTTTGGCATTTCGTATACAGTGTGCCCTCTAAAGTCCGTTGTCACCCCAATAATTTCTGAACGGCAAGAGCTATAGTCATAAAAGTGGGGTCTAGGTATAGTAAAGTTGTCATGCGATACGCAAGAAAACCGCTTACAGCTCCACCTGGCTGCAAAATTCGGAGTTAGCGTTTTTATCTCAAAAACGGTACAAAATACCTGTAAAAAGTCAATTACAAAGTTGTTAAGCATCATCGATTTATTACAAAAAACATCTTGCTCACAAAAATGATACAATTGAAAAGCACAAAACGCACATTTGTTTGATTGCGTTGAACAAAACTGCACTTGCCGGAAATGAGGCTTATCTATCTGTCATACTCAAAATCGTGTCCTTCAGCAACAATACACATTTAGACACGGGACTGCACTTCCCGCTGCACATTGTACAACATAGCAGGCGACACGCAGCGTCCGCAATACGGTTTCGAAGTTCCTGCAATGTTGGTGGAGGGGTTGCATACACTCGCCGTCTGATGTATCCCCACAGAAAAAAGTCCAGTGGGTTCAGGTCAGGTGAACTTGGACAACCACCTACCCGATGGCTTGTTGCTGGAATGTGTCCCGAATGTACTGTTGGACACCTTGTGCGGAGGGGCGCCATCGTATTGGAACCATACATTTCGGAGGTCACTCAACGGCAAATCCTCTGGAAAATCGGATATCACATCCTTTCCTCTTTTCATCCGCGTTTTGTCGCGTTACAATTTTGGGAGTTGTGAACCAAACAAATATGCATTTAACGCCTTCTATTTTTAACATTACTGTACGGAAGGTGTCTTCTCTTACTAAATCGATGATGCTGAACAACTTTGTAATTGACATTTTTCCCGTATATCGTACCGTTTTTGAGATAAGAACGCTAATTCCGAATATTTCCGCCAGGTAGAGCTGTAAGCGGTTTTTCTTGCTAGCGCATGGCAACTTTACTATACCTAGACCCCACTTTTATGACTATAGCAATTGCAGTTCAGAAATTACTGGGGTGACAGCGGACTTTAGAGGGCACATTGTACATTTATTTTAATAGAACTATAATCGTTTGCTCTTTAATTTTTCAGTTATTTATTAGCAGACAAGAAGACCACAATTATATTAAATGCAAAACATTTTTCTAGTCTGCGATCACCACTCCTCAAAAAAAAAAAAAAAAATCCACATATAAATAAATAAAAATAAAACAGGTAATAAAAGATTTGTATCTTAATCATTTAGCAGATTATAACTCTTCTAAGCCTATTTTAAACCCATCTTAAAAGTAACGGAAGTTTTTTCCCGAATATATTCATGTAGGAAAAAAATTATAAAACGTACTTTAGGATTTTTTGATAATATTTTATAACAAAAGAAATTCAAATTCTTGCCTAGAGAAAGAAAATTCTTATTTGCAAGTGAATACTTAACATAATAATTTTCTGTAGAAAGAGTATGCCTCGATTATATAAGGGGATTTATTTCATTTTAATTTCTTTTCAAGGACAACTGCCGATAATGGAAATCATAAAAATAAAATTAAATGGTATTAAAAAAGTACTCAAAGTTTACGTTTTGGGGACTTTAAGAGTGAATTACCACACGTAATTTCTCATTATGTTTGATCTAACTTCTGCGCACTTAGTTATTTCCCCAGTAAGACTTGGTGTTTTACCACTTAAATTAATTCTGGAAGGAACCCAAGGAAGGATATTATTGTAAACTATATTAAACGAACTATGTTATACATTCTTACGAAGCTGTAAAGTTGTTTCCCTGACTTTCTAATTCTATGACAAGAAAGAGAGTTTTACAGAGATTTTGCTGGTAAATAAGCCAATGAACCCCGACCTTCTCAACTTTGGCGACAAAATGAAGCTTCTAGAAAATTGATGAATTATGGTTCTGTCTCTACTTGGAACAGAAATTTGGAGAACCTTTGAGGGATTTCTATGTGACATCACATCTTGTCGGAAGAGGTATAAAGAGCAAGCTACTGGAATGGGGAATCAATCGTCTTTCGAGCTTTGACCACAGTGCAAGATGTTAAGCTGAGAGACATTGAGTGCTATTGAAAGTACTGTTACTGATATTTAAAAGTGATCTGTTTTCTACTTATATTATTAAATTATAAAAGTGTTGATTAGTTTTGTTATCTGTGCTACGCTTTGTTTTCTGAAATATTTGTGGAATAAAGAGTCATCATTTTTTTGCTATCCTGCTTGTTGGACTACATTTATTTACACCCACTGGACGATTTTCGTAACAATATTGTATAATATGCTATATTAACTAAAACGATATTAGCAGTCAAGCCGGCCTCTTCAAGGATTGGGTTTAAAATATCATTATAAGAGAGAATGTAATTTTAATTTTTCTAATCCTTGAATTTTAAAATTTTGCTGTTTCTTATCTAGTAAAAAAACTGATTTTTCAAATATTTTAAAAAATTTTAGATATAAAAAGAGCTTTTTAAAAAATTAGTTAATTTTAAGAAACTTTCACTTTTACATGTCACATGGATTTATTTAAAAAGTAAATGTGTTTTATCCTAAAATTAGATATAAGACAATCATTTCTATTTATTTGTGAAAATGTTTATATGTCTGCAAAATAAATAAGCATTCTGTATTGAGATAAACCTATCATACCATGTATGTTGTTCATCATAGAATAAAATATGTTACTCTTATCTTGCAACATTTTAAATTAAAAAAAAATTGTAAAAATAATAGCAATCAGAAATTCGTGGAAAGATATATCAGCGAGTTTCAACCAAAAATTTACCGATTGAGCTGATCTAAATCATGGTACTCTTCCTTATATAGATCGCAGTGGCCCTTGGGGTGGGGCATGCAGGTCTGGCACACGTAAAATTCATCAAAGGTCAACTTATAGGTCTAATTTATCTAGTCAAAATTCCTCGGATTTCTTGAATATGTGGTTATGAAAGGTCGAATGAATGAAGATTGTCATGCTATGTAACAATATTACTTCCTTTTCGGGTATAAAAATTAAATTTTAAAACTTTCAAGCTCGCATTATTCAAGTGCATATCAAAAATGCTAGGTCTAATGTATAAACAGTAATGCAACGGAGGTGAGAGTCTAGAGCTCTTGTACTCCACACAAAAATCCATCGTTGGAGCGCGTCATAGGTCAAATATCTTCTCGTTGGCGTCGTTAGGAAATTTGTGGAGTTGGGTGGCAACACAGGTGCTGTACTGTTTCCGCTATCTGACGTCGATTCAAATTCAACAGGTTGGTTTAAAAACAGCCCCGTTGATCTCCAAACCGGGACCTTAACCTAACTAAACTTGAATTTCGTTCAATAACTTTTAACTGAAGTTCTTTGCTTTTTGTACTTTAAAACGCATCCGGGATTAAAGATTACACGGAATTAAGCAGTGTAACAATTCGATTTAGATGTACTAAAATTATTTACTTTTGTAACCTTAATGATATTCACGTTTGTGAAAACTTCGATTGTTCAAAAATTTTTCTTTAAGAAACGGAAATAGTATTTATGCTGAAAAATCTTTAGTTGAAAATGTTTTATCATGCAGTGGCACCTCGTTCATTAGGGCTAAAGAGCTGCAACACCCCAAAATTATTTTTAAGCCTATTTTTTACATTTATTTTTTTTAAAACTTATTCTCTTATTTTTCCACATTGAAGAGTTATATGAACAACGAAAATGGAAAAACAAATAATAAAAACGAAGAAATACGACAGAAAATCAATCAATAAGTAAGAGATGCACAAGTTGGGGCTGTTCACAAAACAGCCCTCGAAGTTCAAATTTAGAGTACTGCGCAACTGCAAGGCGACGCATCAGAAGGCGAAAACCAAAGTTTATTGATTTAGGTGTGGCCTTTTCTTTTCTCCTTCTTATCCGAAGCTGTTCTTCGCTTTTTCTCGTTCGCTAATATTTGGATATGGTTTTGCATTCACGTCGCCCCGTCAAAAACTTATCTGCTTAAATACACATTCGTTTTCTTTTATTAGAAGTCACTCAGATACTTCGATAATTTAATAAAATACAATTCAGAAAACTACAATTAAAATTTTTTGGGTTTTTTTTGAAGTAAAGCTGTTTTTTGAAAATTTCATTTTAATTATATTTTCATGAGAAACATTTTTTGCAGTATACCCGATTCGATTCTGAACTGACGAACCGTCACTGATCTCATGCCAAAACATGCCATACTGTTTGGCTACTATAAATGAGACATTCAGAGTTACTTTCGTCTGTAATCAGTAAGAATATAATTTAAATACTCAATTGTATTGATGACTCCCAAAAAATCGAATAGACGCTTTGACGCTTGACTTAAATAGACGCTTGACAATATTTTTTCCTTCAAATGTTCACCTTTCATTGATATTAAACGTCATTTTTCTTTCATTAAACGGGAGAGAAGTAACTCATCGGATAGCATAGTATTTTGATTGAATATCTAAAAAGACAAAATAAACAATAATAGAAGAAATTTAACTGGTGCGCGCAAGTGCTGCATCATCCAGGAAAAATTGCGAATTACAAAGATATAAATAGGAATTAAGGGATGTTTTAATTGCAAAAGAGTTAAAAATACAAAAATAATAACAAACAACGATGAGGAATAAGAATCTGGTGGATGACGTCATCAGAGGCCATTCATCCATGCAGATTCAAAACCAGAATACGTTTTCTGTAGAGGAAAAGACTTTAAGGTCTAAATTTAATAAGAATTTTCCTCTAAGACCTGAACCCACTCCGGAATAAATTGAAAAGAAAAACATTTATCCACAAAGAAAGAAATTCAAAACAGTCTTTTAAACTAAGTCTGAAAAGAAGGGCTTAAAATCTCTTACCTCTTACTTAAGATGTGGAATGGAAGAAAAGAAAGATCGCCGTTACTAAAGTCAACTTTGTATATAGGTGTGCGCACCCATCTCCATCTAGTGAGGGATACACTAACCAAAAACTTAATTTTTTTTGTTGATTTTATTAAAAAAAAATTTGTAGTTTTTATTTTGTTCTTTAGTATTTAAAAAAAATTTTTAAATGTTTTCATGTATTTTTATAATTTTTATTTTATTATTTTCATAAATTCAGAGAAATTTGCTCGGGAGCTTTTACAAAAATGTCAGAAGGTGTGGTATGAGTATTAAAGCCACTTCCAATGCAATGGAGAAACTGATAAGTAAGAAATTAATTAAATAAAACCTGAGAGATTAAAAAATACTGTAATTCTTAATTTTAAAGTAATGTACAGCGTAGCTGTTTGACTTTAAATTAATATTTAAATTGTCAATGGCCTTGACACTAGCAGAATGGTTGTTGCAAATATTTTTGATTCTTTTGATTTGAGGTTGGATGGTATTTTTTTATGACTTTTAGGTTGAGATTGGTATGATAACGACGGAAAGAAATTTTGATTTTATTTTTTCGTAAAATGTTCACCTTTCATTGGCAACAAATATCTTTTTTCGCTCATTGAATGGCAGATAATTAACTCATCGGATAGCATAGTATTTTGGATGCTATACTTTTAAAATGTTCACCTTTCATTAATATCACACTTGCCTTTTTCATTCATTAAACGGCAGAAAAGAACTTTATCTGATAACATAATGTTTCGGATAGTATTTTTATCTTGAATTGTTTACCTTTCATTGATATCAAACGTCCCTTTTCGTTCATTGAACGGCGGAGAAGAACCTCATAGGATAAAGCAGAGGTCACTCAATAATTTAATCTCTCCGAACTGAGTCTTAATTTCTTTGAAATTTTTTGAAAAGAAATGGGATGCTGACAGAAGGAGGTCGTCGTTTAAATGTTCCCGTGATTGCATTAGGAGTGGAGCGCCCGAGTGTCGACACGCGGCGGATGTGAAAGATGATGAGGGACGGTTCTGACCCGGCCATCCATCTTGCGACAATCGATGGAACTTGTCAGCTGCTGCTCTCCCAAGGAAAACAAATTCGGGAGAAGAGGAAATGGGAATCCGGGAAAGAAAACGATCGCCAAACTCTTTGCATCGCAACAGAAACCGATGATGCAGACCCTTTGAGGAAAATTCGAATGGTTATATTTACGTTTATTATTCTACTGAATTCAAATGTTGTGCTATCATATGACAAACAACATGGATTCAACTTGTCTCTGAAAATCCTAGCCACATTTAATACGAGCTAACGAATCGTACAAAACAAATTTTGGTAAAAATATGAAGAAATACGTATACAGAGAGGTTAATGTACAAATATCCCTGCTTAAAGCATTGTACTGGAAGAAAAATCAATTGCCGCAAGAGTCTTAAATATAGGTGGTTCGCATTTTTGGAACATTGAGAATCAAATGATGCAATAATAATAATAATAGTAAAAAAGATTAAAAAGTAACACACAAGATAAAATGACCATTTTTACACTATATGCATTAATGTAATTCACATCCGGATGTTCATGATTTGTTAGTATTTGCAGTTTTAAACTTTTTCCAATTAATGTGCATTGCGAATATGAATGAATTATTATACTACGACGAATAAATTGTGTTTTATAGCTAAAGAAAATCTAGCCTTGGAGACCATGAGCCTATTGCTAGGGACCGTTCGAATGTCTTCCACTACCGTTCTTTGTTAAAATTTTATTGCACCATTCAGTTCCTCAAGTTATGAAATACTTACCACCGACCAGTGGCTTTCTTATGACCAATATAATATAGAAATATGGAGTTTAAATAAGTTCTGGCGGAAACGATTACTGATTTAACAGAACATCAATAAGCAAAATGAAAAACAGACATTAATTAAAAATAGACAAATAGTTGAGTTCCAGATTCTTCAATAAAATATCTCTGACGGAACTGCATTTATATTTTCATCTTATATTCACTAAGTTTAGTTAGATTAACGTCCCGAACGGTGTAGACGAAATTTAATTTGTCATTACTAATAAAAAAGAATTCTTGTAAGTACCTCTGGAAACAGGATAGATTGCTTTAAAAACCACCCAAATTAGTAATCTGTGACAATACTGGAGGCCCTTTTTGATAGAATTAGGAGGAATTGATTTGGTAGAGTATATTAAATGATTCCCTTTAATTAGATTTTTTATTTCCATCGTAGTGCAACAGTTCTATAAAAAACAAATTTAAGCAATCTGAAGAGTAGAGCAAACTTAATTATTCCAAAACTGCTAACCTCTAATCGACTTTTCTAACCAATGGTAGATTATGGAAGAAATTAGTTTGTTAGATTACTTCTTTATTCTTTTACATTTGGGCTATAAAGAAGCTACACTCATTTTATTGTGATAGTTTTATTTTTAAATGATTGATTACAGTAAAACCTGCACTAAATGGAATCTAAAGGAACCAAAAAATTTTTCCGTTGTAGACAGGATTCCGTTTCATACAGGGTTTCATTAATATATGAGGTTTTCAAATGTATCTATTCATTATTTAAATTAAATCAATTGTAATAAAAAATATTATCTAAGAATAACAAAATACCATAAATAATACATAATATTGCAATAATTACGTTTTAATAAGTGCCACATTTTAAAATTAAGATTTAGTTAAATTTTAAAATTACACAATAACAATAAAAATAATGGAAACGTATACAAGTTTATATGTTTATAGGCATTTTATTTTAGTAATATTGCTTTCGGAAAATAAATAGAAATAAATATCATAGTAATTACTTACCTAAAAAAAATGATTATCTTTACTCAAAAGCTACAAATTGTAGGAAAATAAGCTTATTTGCTAAATTTACATTTTAAAATAATAAAATCTTAAGGCAAACTTGTCAAGTTCAGATACTGTATCTAAAAAGGATCCATACGATTTAATGGAGAGTTTTTCTTTATCGGAAATGGCTTCATTTATATTACATTCATCATCGTAACTGCTATCATTGTTCATATGCTTTTGAATAATATCATTCACATTATCAATAGGAACCTCTGTTAAAATATCATCGTCGATTGATACGAATTCTTTCGCACTCATATCGGAAAAATTTCCGTTGTTTAACAAAATTTGAGCCATTAACTGCCAAGTCAATTAGCCGAAATAGGAAGTTATAAAAATGGCAAACAAAAAAGAAGGAAGTTATAAGCTATCTTTCTGTTTCAGGCAACTTATCAATACAAATCTTAAGACGATTACGTTTTTCCTCAAAAATACAAATGAAGGATGTTTCATAATAAATATATTATAAGTACTATACTGAGATGTTAAATTTGCTTGAAACGTGAAATTACTTATTGTTAAATATATTTTTATAAATTTGAAGAAATGCTATTCCTCAAATAAATAAATGATAAAATAAAAAAAAAATAAGAAATGGAATGTTAATATTAAGTTATTAAATTAATTTTTTAATTATTCTACGTTTATTAATTCGATTAAAATAAACGTTAAGATAAAAAAAACTGCATCTTCCCGAATTAGTGATATAGTGATTCGTAAGTCTAAAGAAGTGTTCATTGTCAGAATCGAGATAAAAGTAGAATCCTCCGGACTCCGCGCTCACCGCAAATATCTTCGACGTTTTATCATCATTTAGAGGCAGAGAGGGGAGGGATTCCCAATTGGATTTGGATTCGGAAGTACTATCATAAAATCCAGATCTGGTTTTTGTTGAGGAAAGAACGGAAATCAGAATCAACATCTCGAAACAAGTCAACTCTTGCAGTCTGAAAACGGAAAGTTGATTTTCAGGAACATTGATCGATTCAGGCGGAAAAACTACTGGACAAAGAAAGCCGCCAAAAATGATGGTAAAAAATTTGACAAAATAATAAAGCAAAACAGCACTGAACTTAAAATGATAAATTATTCCCTTAATACGTAATTTATTTATTTATTTGTTAACTGTTCTAATTACCAGTTGGGTTCGTTTAAGTTTCTGGAAATGAATAAGTGAAGGAACGGGTTAATCGTAAATAAACAAATTTAAATATGGTTTAAGACTTATTATTTTTTGAAATTTAATTAAATTCAGGAAAGTTGCTTTAAGAAATACTTTTAAAAACAAAATAAACTTTTAAATGACTGGTGGGCTTTCTCATAATCTTAAACCGTTACAGATTTCTTGTGATGAAACGAGAAACGTGGTTTTGGATTTATTTTTTTTTTTTGTCAATATTTTATTTTGCATTAACTGAAATAAAAAAGTTTTAAAATAATTTTAAAAATTAATATTGTAGGTCATAATATAAGTTTAATATTTTAAGTGCATCCTTCATTAGTTATGACAATAAATATGAAGTCTTATGCGTCAACTTTCAAAAATTTCAAAATGTGCCTATTTGTTGTGGCTTAATTTTCTAATTAGATGGAAAGATATCAAGCAGTGAACCAACCATTTAACTGAATAATTTTCTTTGCTATCTAATAAGATGATCCCTTCTGTTTTGGAAAGAGGCTGTCGTTTTCGTTCATCTCAGAAAGCATATAATACTTGGGATGTTTGTGGAATCTATGTAATTTTTGTGTAAAATTATTAAGCTAATTAATGATTAAATTTTAGCTTTAAGACTAAAAATGCGAGTCTCTCTGTGTGTATTTTTTCACCACCCGCGTTAGAGAATACGAGAAAGTTTAGGGGTAAAAAAAGATGGTAAAAAAAATAAGTATCAATTTTTGTGCGAAAAAATAATGCTCAGAAATTTTATTGCATTTTTATACACATATTTAATGATACCATGCAAATATACTTATGATTTAGCATTATTTTTAGAAAAAACCGTTATTCACTAGGTATCTAATATAAGAATAATTAGCCTGATAGCTAAAATTGTCTATATACATGCTTTTGGTACTACTTTTATTATGTATCTGTACCAAAAACATTTGCTACCATATATATTGTCAACTGAATATTATTCTATGCTGCTCCAGATATTAAGTTGAAAAATATCTTGTAGCAGTCATAACAGTTCTCGAATAAGTAATCAACAGTATTGTGCTTATAATCTATATTTATTCCATTTGCTCTATACGATAGTGCATAGAACAAATTAGGCATAGGATTGAAAGAATAATTTTCATCCTACCATATATAAACTAATATTGTACTAATATTTTGTCTTTTACTTTTACATCATAATTTATGTAAATTCATTATTTTCATACTTGTACTTTTGATGCAAGAATGGAATAAAAATCACTTTAAAACATATTGATATCAGTCTATCTATTCGACTGTTATTTTCCTAAGCCATTAACCGTCCAATGAACAATATTTTGTTTCACTATAATTTAACTCACCTCAGGTATAGCGTAATTTCAATAACCTAAATTATCCTCACAGAATAATTTAAATGAGTTCGCTGCATACATACATCTTCTGGCTCAGGAGAAACACTGACGTGCCTTCTAAGTGCACAGTCAAACTCTGTAATGGCGAAATTGAAATTCGAAAAAGAGACCCAAAAGAACTTCTGCTGCAGTTTATTATCAAATTAACAATAAAACTGAACCTAGTTTTATAACTTTTCTGTTTTTCTCAAAAATGAAATTATTACGACTAATGACTATGGAAGCAATTCGCATTAAATAATCCGAAAAAATTTGTGTTTCGATTGAAAGCATTGCAGTTAGAGTGTTTATAATCTTTGTAACTTTTTTTTTATTTTCTTTGTCGCACAAATGCTATATCTTTTTACTTACCGAAAGGGTTTTCATTACCTTCTTGACTATGGTCAACCATGCACATTTTTCTATGAAAATAATCTGAAAATTCAATATACTGATCTCTCTAAATAATATAAACTCAATTATAGCAGTCGGAATACCAAATCACAATCATTTCATGCAAAATACTTTGCCTGCACCATTGATACTCTGATAAATAAATCATTACAGAAGCATAAGTCAGTCATCTTCATTGCATAATTTAAGCAAATCCGTTTTTGTGCATTTTACTATTCTAGCTAAAAAACTATTATTATAATATATATAACTATTAAGAACTATTTCTATAGCGAAAGAATATCTTGGCGGAACCACAGGAGCTTGGCATTAACCTATATACATATTTCGTTGATAATAATAATATTTTCATTTTTGAATATATGTTCATGTTCCGTTAGTATATCAACTCATTAGTATCACTCCGACTACTTTAGTACAATCAAGTCATGGAAAATAATTTGCCTGCACCATTGAAACTCTGATAAATAAATTATTCCTGAAGCGTAATTTGACTCTCTTCATCGCATAATTTAAGTAAATCAGTCTTTGTATATTTTAAGGTTTTCACTGAATAGCGAAAGAATATTTAAACGAAACCACAGGACCCTGGACAGATGAAGTCATAGGATCCTTGCAATGAATATTCTTGAGGCGACGTGTACTTTAAGTACGTCGTCAAGATTTGTCATCGTAAAATTCTGATTTCCCTTTCATATCAAATCAATTGTATCAGTCAGACTACTTTATTAAAATAAAGTCAGGGAAAATACATTTGCTTACACAATTAATCCTTTGATACATTATAACTGAAGCATAATTTTACTCTCTTCATCGCATAATTTAAGTAAATCCGCCCTTGCATATTTTACGGTTCTGGTTGAATAGCGAACGAATATCCAGACGAAGTCACAGGATCTTTGCATTGAATATTTTTGAAGCGACGTAATTCTAAGTACGTCGTCAGGATTTGTCATCGCAAAATTCCGATTTACGTTATATCAACTCGATTGTAACAGCCAAACTAATTTATTAAACTCAAGTCATGGAAAATACATTTGCTTACACTGCTAATCCTTTGATAAATAAATTATTACTGAAGCATAATTTAACTCTCTTCATCGCATAATTTGACTAAATCCATCCTCGTACATTTTACCATTCTAACTGAATAGCCACAGGATCCTTGCATTGAATATTCTTGAGGCGACGTGTACTTTAAGTACGTCGTCAAGATCTATCATCGCAAAATTCCGATTTCTACTATTATATCAATTCGATTCTATAAGTACAACAACTTTATCAAAGTCAAGTTGCCGAAAATACGTTTGCTTACACTATTAATCCTTTGATAAATATATTATTATCGAAACATAATTTAACTCTCTTCATCGCATAATTTAAATAAATCCCTCCTTGTAAATCTCTCGATTCTGTCTGAATAGCGAAAGAATATCCAGACGAAAACATAGGATCCTGGGCATTGAATATTCTCGAGGCGACGTGCACTCTAAGTACGTCGTCAAGATCTGTCATCGCAAAATTCCGATTTCCCTCCCAAATGCTGTCCTGCGAGCGAAAGGACTGTATTCCTAAAATAAGTGAAACACGCCGGGAGCCGGAGCGGTCAGAAGATGATGGATGAGCTGTTAGTGATTGGTCGAGGGGAGATGCCGAGGAAGGGGGGAGTTGCCAGTTTCACTCCTCCTAATGTAGAGAGAGAACTCATCCAAAAGACGGCCTCGTTTCGTGCTTTTGTGTCCACGAAAGTAGGTCTTGGAAGGGGCGGACAGAAACACCTTCCCTGGAGAACGCAGCGGAGGAGAGTTTCTCCTGTGCCACAGTGGGGTTTTGTGTGCGCTATAATTGCTCGAGGAAGTCAGTATTTAGGATTTATTGGAGAAATTTTCGATGTAGGTTCCCAGTGAATAGGGAATTTTCTAAGCATGAATCTTTCAAATTAATCATATTTTTCTTAACTCTTAGCGCTCGGAAAAGTGATTAGATACATAATTATTCAATTGTGAGTGTGAGGCCATTTTAATCCTTTTACACATGACAAATATAATTATTGGGTGATTTATTTTCTAGAAGTTGATCTGCGACTTTCTATGCTTCTCATGACTAGACTTATGATTTTTGACTATAAGCATTCAGTATGGCAATTCAGATCAACACTTCCTGTCCTATATTTAGGAGGTGTTGGTCTGCCTCGACATACGGATACAAAGGGTTAAGCAGTTTTCATTCACAACCGTTTTGAAAAAGTAAAAATAAATAAATAATGCAACCTCAGCACGTGTTTATATAACTAGTAAAAAATAATCCCAATAAATACATAAAAAAAGAGAGACAGTGTTAGACACATTCATTTTGAAAATTGTAGTGTTAATGCGCAATTAAATTTTAAACAGAAGAGTTGATTACATATATTAGAAATATTGTTAAGAAAAGTTTAGACGCAAGAAGGCTTCCGAAAATAGTTCTGCTCATTAATGTTGAGAAAGATGGCAAAGGGACATACTGTCCGTTTCAGAAACCTGTACCTATCACTTTCGGACGATTTTACTCTGTAGGGGGATGATATGCAGCGACTAGGAAGAACACTTTTCATTAGTTCTTTGTTAGGCGCGGTTTTCGTTTCGTTATTCTTTTCTAACGTTTATATCCTTTTTCCTTTTCAATAGTACTATTTTGTTTTAACTCGAAACTATATATTATTCGTTTTTTTCGAAATTTTCTTGCTTGATAAAAAGTAAACATCTTCTCCTCAATCTTTCATCTCACCCCATTTCGATGAAATGTCAAAAGCGCAGAATCTTTTGAATCGTACTATTTTTTTTAATTCGCAACTATATATATTATTCGTTTTATTCGAAATTAGATTGCTTGATAAAAAAAAAAAAAAATTCATCTCCTCTACCATCTCCTCCTCCATCTTTCATCTCGCCCCTATTTTGATGAAATCAAAAGCGCAGAAGCTTTTAAATCATACTATTTTTTTTTAAATTCGAAACTGTGTAAATAATTTAATTCGAAATTTTATTGCTTGATAAAAAAAAGTAAATATCTCCTACTCCAGCTTTCCTCTCACCCCTATTTTAATGAAATCGAAAGCGCTGAAGATCCGTATCTGATACTGGATAATACTGTCGATGTATTTGAGATTTCGAAATTCATGTCTATGAATTCAGAATTAGCGAATCAGTCTATGAATTCAGCTATTTATTTGGGTAATTACATGGTTTAAGAATAGAAGCTTGTGAAAAAGAAATTCAGAGAAATTGTGAAACTGTTCTACTACTCGGCTGAAATATCATAAAGATGTTAAAATAATGGAAAAGTTAAATTTAACAAAATTGGAATTCTTAAAAAAAATTAAGATTTTCGTAGACATGCAGAAATTTTGTCCACTATTTTATTCTGTTTTCATCAGTGTTAAAATACTTTGTTAAAATACTTGAATGTATTTGTGTACAAGTCGCTGGAAAGAGTCAAACGTTTCAGTTACCAAGAAAGCTATTCATTTTTTTGTGTACGAAGTTTTACGAAATGATCAATTATAATGCCGAAGTCCATTTATGCGGGTAAATAAAGAAAGTTTCTTTCATTGACAAAAGAAAGTGGGTGTTTTTTACTTAAGTGTATCAAATGTTTCTCTGATTATTCTAATTCTGTTCTTGAAAAAAATTGTATAAAGATTATTGACTTCAATTTTTTAAGACTGGAAAGCAAAGGCATGGTGAGGATGGTGGTTCACACCTCGTTCGTTCATTTCCTTTATAAAAAAAAAACTAAAATCGAAATGAGGAATTATAATGAAGAAGTCTATTTATACGGGTATATTAAGAAAGGTTCTTTCATTGACAAAAGAAAGTAGATGATTTTCACTTAAGTGTATCAAGTGTTTCTCTGATTATTCTAATTCTGTTCTTGAAAAAAATTGTTTATAAAGATTACTGAAGTCAATTTTTTAAGACTGGAAAGCAAATCTAAACATGGGGAAGATGGTGATTCATATCTTATTCGTTCATTTCCTTTTTTAAAAAATTTTAAATCAATTTTAAATTAATTAAACCGAAACGCTATTAATATTCATTTTTTTTTTATTTTATACAGTTGCGAGCAGATAAACATTCAATTAATGATTAAAAGATATGACTTAGGAAATTAAAGAATTTTAATTAAGAGCAGTGACATTTAATTTAAATATTCATCGAGCCATGCAATGGTCAGTTACGAAGAGCATTGCTTTACAATTAGAGGGTGGTTAGAATTAAAGTGCCACTGTTCAGACGATGTAAAGAGGAAAGAAAATATATATATATATAGTCACAAGAAGGTCAAATCCTAGTGACATGTATATTTCAGAAAATGGGAACAGGAGCAATGTAGCAGAAAGTTAAATGGAGTGAAGTAGAAAGGAAGTATGCGGTGAAAATAAACGTAAGTAACTTTAGAATTCTTTTTCTTACTCTACGATATATGCATTAACCCCTTAACCGGTTTGTTTTCTCAACTATCTAATTAGATGCCACCTTCTATTTTGGGAATGCGTTGTTATTTTAATTCAATGAGGACCTAAAAGACAGTTGGAATGTTTATGAATCCCACGTAACTTCTGTATCGAGTAATGACGTATGGGAAGGACTTTGCTTTAGTTTTTAAGTTCAAAATTGCGATAATTCGATGCACGTACGGCGTATGGGCAAACCAGTTAAGGGATTAATTAAATTAGCGGTTGAGTTTTTACGATAATTATTAGTATCTATTGCCAATCTATTACGTTAACAATTCGCTATTAATATGCTTTACGACTGTAATTGAGCTATCATATGACGACGAGTGAATTGGGTTTATGGGCCCAAGGTTTATAATTATCCCTTTATTAAGGTTAATTATAGACCGTTCACCTTTGTTCCCCTATTGTTCATTTTTGGGACTTAACAAGTCATTCGTTTGTCTTTTTGAAATGCATGCCCCAGGGTTTGATGACATTATGATCACCAGTTCTACAAAGCTCTGTATAGATCGCTCGTAATAACAGTTCGCTATTTAATGAATGGAAGGGAAAGAAACGAATTAAATTGACAGTAATGTGATTTAATGAAAATGCGAACTGTGCTTTTATTTAACTATTTTAAGTTTTCGTCTTAAAGATTTCATAAAATAAGCTCATTATAATAAACATTTAAAAAATATTATTTTATTATTAAATATTATGATTTTAAAGACTGTGAATAAAACTGTAAATTTATTTGAAAATCGCCTTTTTATTTGACTTTGAATTAATATTTTACTGAAATGTTCTGATAATTTTTTCTGAAAAAAATGCAATTTCACAGATGATAACCGCAACGAATTACGTTTAAGGCAAATAGAATTCTTAGGCAGAAAGGTGAATTTTCCCTCAGTAAACAGATGATAATTCTAAGAAAAAGATAATTACAGTATATAGATAAAAATAGAAACTAATGTCGGTAGGTGGACGATACTAAACCTATTGTCAGTAAGTCGGCGATGAGATCTCTGCCCGCCAAGTTGTCTAATTGATGGCGGTAGCTATAGCAACTAGTTATATCAGAGAAGATCTATTTCGAAAAGAAGGAATCCGACGGAAGTCCTGGTTTTATTTTATTCTTGGCGCCAAATTACGGCGGGAAAAGAGTAATTCAGCATTCATCCGCACGTTCCTCCAATGTGCCAATGTAGCAAACTTGAAATTCTATCTAATCGAAATAGATTCCCCGTACGGTAACCTGTTTCTATAGCGAAAGCAACCATCCAGACAACCTAGCAAAAAAAAAAAAATCTCGTTGCAGACAGTCAATAATCGGATGTTCAAACCCGGAGCAAACCACAAGTCTATAGTTAAGTAAATTCATTTTAAAAATGGTGGAGATAGAATACAGCATGTGTTCTGAGAAAATATAAAAGGGAAGAAAAGAAAAAAAAAGATTATATCGTCTTTTTGCATTTATTTATTCGAATTTAGGATTTGTTTTGGATTTTTATGGCACAAGAGACAACTATGACAATGCTGCGCCAAACACACGGTAGAAATATGAAAAATATAATTCTCATAATAAAAACCTGAAAAAACGCACATGTGAAAGTTCTATTTTAAAGGCAAACAAAAATTAATAAGTATTGTTGACAATATAAAAGATCTGATATGAAAGATATATTTAAAAAAATTACTTAAATTTCCTTATAAGATTTTAAAGAATTTATCGTGGGTCTAGGTGAGTTTTTCCAAGTAGTAAGGAAAGTTAAGATGAGTTTGAAAAACTCTGAAATACAGAAGAATTTTTATTTACTGCATGAAAGACATGGTTTCTTTAATTTCTTAATAAATTCAGATTTTTGTTGAATGCTGACATGCTTCTGTAATTTTAGGTATCAGGCATTCTTCATTTTTTTCAGCATCCTGACATATTGCAACGCTTTCGTCGTCTCTCTTTTACTTAACCTCCTGCATCCATTGGTGCTTTATTAATTGAAAAGAAATACTCCCTTAGTCTGTAAACCACAACCTACAATCGGTATTTATCAAGAACTAAATCTCAAAACGACCTTCACTGGAAAAAATCACTTTCTTTCGACTAACGCATGATCCTGTTACAACAAAAATTCCCAATTTATAAACGGTCTCGAAAAAAATAAAAACCGGCCCTCGAAAACAAAACAAAAATTAAAATAAAATAAAAAGTCTTCTCTTACCTGTCAATCAAAGCAGACGGATGGTGGACGCCCCTTGCATCTGGAAGGCAGAAACTTACTTCTTTTTTGCGTTGTTGTTTTTCTTCCTCTTTCTGGGTGAACGAAAAAACAAGGAACAGCGACTCTCCTGGGAACCTGCGGGGGAAGCAGCATGGTGCCCCCCTTTTTCCGAAACAGAGGCCAATCAGGGCCACCTCATCCATCACTGCTTGTCCATAGCCGACCATTCGCCGGCAAGAGGCATCTAAATTAAGGCTACGTCGGATTCTCAAGATTGCTGTCTTGCAGACTGCAAAGATCCGAGTTAAGTTTTGCAAATAAAAGATTGCAGAATGAAAGATTTTATTACATTTTATCGCAAAAGCAAGGAAAACTGATGAAAAGGATTCCTCTCACGGTAGATCTGATGTATAAGGGGAAAAAATGCTGAATTGTCCTCAGCTATAAAATTTTATATAAAATTCTTAAAGACATAAAATTCTGCCAAATTTTATTCATTCTATTCAATTCTTTATGCATTTTCCTTTACTTTCTAAATAAATACTACGTCGGATTTACAAGATTGCTTTCTCTCTCTCTCAGATTCAAAGATCCGAGTTAAGTTTTACAAATAAGAGACTGCAGAAAGAAAGATTTTATCACCAAAGCTAAGAAAATTGACAGAAAGTGGTTTCTTTTTATGATATATCCACTTAGGTATAGAAAAAAAACCTGCCGAATTTGTTTGCAGCTATAAAATTTTACAAATAAAAACATTTACTTTATACATTTTCCCTTTACCTTCTATATCAAGGGTATGAAGAATTCTCAAGTTTGCTGTCATGCAGACTGCAAAGTTCCGAGTTAAGTTTAGCAAATAAGAGACTACAGAAATAAAGGTTTCATTGCAAAAGCGATTTTATTTGATTTTATTGATTGCATTTTATGGGAAGGAATTTCTTTTCACAAAATCCACTTATATACAGGAGAAAATATATGATGAATTTGTCCGTAGCTGTAAAATTTTACAAATAAAAAAAATTTAGAGCTATAAAATTCAGCCAAACTTTATTTACGTTATTCTCTTTTCTTCTTGATTTTTCCCTTTCTAAATCAAGGGTTTGTCAAATTCTCAAGATTACTCTCTTGCAGACTGCAACGATCCGAGTTATGTTTTGCAAATAAGAGACTGAAGAAATAAAGTTTCATTATAAATACAAAGAAAATTTTTCGATACGCATATCTCTTTACTGCAGATCCACCTACGTACAAGGAAAAAAAAATGCCCAATTTATCCGCAGTCGTTTTTCAGGCAGAGCGAAAAATTTTAGCAAATTCCATAATTCTTTATTTTCTATTCTTTAATTATTTTTCAGTCTAATATCAGATTTACTTCTAAATATCCCAAATCGATCTGACATTAAGACCTATGATTTCAATCAAAAATTAATTCATAAATTCATTTTCGAGGGTTAATGGAATTTTTAATAATAAATTAGTTACTATCAGGTTTCTTTTGTCAAATAATAAATAAAAATAACTGGATCTTAAAGAATTTTTGTCCACTTTTCGTAATATAATCCTGCAACATACTTGTGATTGCCGATGTTGTTGGGATTTAATGACGCAAATTGCTGAATTTCGAGATTATTCTCTGTTAATTGACAGAGCGAAGTTTGATCTTCGTTTTAACTCAGCTGTTCAGCATTATGCCTGTCTGTAAATTTGTTTGTTACGCAATCACGGCCAAACCCATTGTTCCATTTCCTTCCAATTTGGCAGAAATATTCCTTGATGCAACAAAAATCGATACTTATATAAGGATTTTAATTTTTTGAATTCGTTCTAAGAGGTTGGCCGATTAACTTATTTCAACGTTTTGGCGAGTCAATGACGAGTTTGGCCTCATAAAAAGATTTTAATCTTTTTGGTATAGGTTTTTGTAAATACTGATAAAAGCAAACATTTAATTTTAATTTTAATAATACGATAAAAACAGATATTTAATGATAATTTTGTAAATACTGATAAAACAGGTATTCAAAGTCAGTTTGTTAATATTGATGAAAGCAAAGATTTGTGTCAATAACTCGTATTCAAAAAGAGAGAGAGAGAGAAACATGCTGATAGTGGTTTTTTTCCTTTTTGTTCCATCTAATCTTTTTTTTCTCTCTTTCTCTTTCCTTGAAAGGTTTTTCAAGGATTCTACAAAACGGTTAATTTATTAAAATTTGAAGAAGATTATCTGCTATATGTGTAACATTTTTCTGCGTAATTAACACAATTTTAATATTGTTATGATAAATACTAATCTCATTATTTCTTCAAGATACATCTTCCGGCTGCAGGTGCTTTTGCTACTGTTAAGGTTATGATAGTTGATCGATCGAAGTTATCTCGGTTTCAACTCCTATCAGCATTTGGTCTGTCTGTAAATTTGTTTGCTACGCAGTCACCACCAAACGCTTTGTTCCATTTTCTTCGAATTTGGCATGGGGGTTCCTTGAGGTCATAGAAAACGGCATGCCAGAATTTTGACGTAGTCTTATGTCTCTCCATAGTGGTCTAATGGTATATCGAGAAAGAAAAAAATCATGACACTTTTTGTGCTCAAGTTAAAGGCTTATAGCTCCTCAACCAAATAACATAGATAGTTGGTTTTAGTCTTATTTTTCAGAGAAAAGGGTACATTGTAAACTGCAAAAATAATTTTAGAATTTGAAAATATGGTTTAGTCACAATCGAGCTGCAAAGTTGGTGAAAATAACGAACCATTTTGATGACGTCACAGCGACGTTAAACGCTTATAGCTCCGTAACGAAATAACATAGAGAGTTGGTTTTAGTTTCATTTAACAGAGAAAGGTATACATTGAAGATTTCAAAAATAATTTTAGAATTTGGAATAACGGTTTAGTCACAGTGGAGCTGCAAAGTTTGAAATCGTGATCAAAATTGAAAGTTCGTTTCAATCTTGAAAAATTTTGATGTCGTCACAGCAACCGATTGCTCGCGCACGCAGACTATTCAAGCACATTAGGCAATTTATTCATAGATCTTATGTTCACGCGAAATATTACTGCAGAATTGTGGAATTGCGTCGAATTTTGCTAAAGTTAAACGCTTATAGTTGCAAAAAAGAATTTAGAATTAGGGTTTAGTCACAGTCGAGTTGCAAAGTTGTTGAAAATCGCGAAGAACATTACATAAATAGAGTCACATAGCCACACTAGACTAATAGTCACTATAGAGAATTAATAGTCACATAGAGCTACTTTAGTCACAGAAACTCACGGTTGAGTAAGGTAAGTAAGTCTACGCCCCTTAATCCCAGCGGTCGTTCCGCAGAGACAGCCTACCGTCGATTTTTTATTTTTATTTTCATGCCATTTCAAGATGGAGGCCGTTTTAATAATTTCAATGTATTTGTGAGTCAATGGCGATTTGGGCACCATTGAAACATTTGAATCATTTTGGTATCGTTTAGTTTAATTACATTGACGTCCCGTTTCGAAGCAACAGGATGGCTATTTTGGACGGGCCTAGTAATTTTGAACCGAAGCCAGATGACAAGGACGACTCCTGAGCTGGCACCTCCTATCCAACCTTCCGTAGCACATCAGCGGGAGGACGTTTGGCCACTAGATATGATCTAACGTGCAACAGTAAGTTGCACGTTAAATCATATCTAGTGGATTCGGGTTTTGAACCTGGAACCCTCAAGAAGCCGAGATCTTACCACTAGGCCACCACGACACTTGAATTTGGTATTGGCGATATACTAAATTGTAATTTTGTTAATACTAATAACAGCAGACACTTACTTTTAATTTGTTTATATTGATAGAAGCAGACATTTATTTGCAATTTTGTTAATACTGATAAAAGCAGGAATTTTTAATACTGATAAAAGAAAAAACTTAATTGTAATTTTGTAAATAGTGATAAAAACAAAGATTTGTGTGAATAATTCGCATTGAAAAAAAAGTGTGTGTGTGCGAGAGAGAGAGATAAGAACACAGTATTCCATGTCCTTTTTCTGTTTAGTTCCCTCTAATCGTGTATTTCTCTTTTTTCCAAGATTCTACCCAAATGGTTCATATTAAAATTTGATGGCTACCTCCACTCTCGAGTGTAAAATTCACTAAACACCTGTTCCAGTACGTTTCTTATGTAACTTTATTAAGTTAATATATTTGTTTTGTAAATACAGGCAGTAAATTTTGTGCATAATATATGTGAGATCCTGACGTGGGATTTCTTTGATGTGAGTGAGGGATGGAGACAGCAGAAAGACTACAGAATTTTTAGGTCCCAGTTTTTATTTAGATTTCTTCTAAGGGACACGGACAACGAAAAACATACAAAACGATGAACTATATACATAATGAAAGAAATGCATAATTTCCAGCACACTCTCAGCTAACATTCTGAGTTGGTACTTCAAGATTAAACCCATTTTGACCCTTCGGATCGGTATCTTTCTGGCAAACACTAGCCGACCCTCGCTACTAACGGACAGAACTAACTTAAAATGGCGCTTTCCGTTTCTAAATATCATAGGGTTACAAGAATTGGGGTGAAGGGCTGCCACAACTTGGCGCGCCATACAATATAGGTGTTCGTAATTGCACATTCATCGGTTTAAGATTGTAAATATAACTTTGTAAGATAGTGTATTCATGGGGACAAAGAAAGTATCCCCTTGAGAGACAAATTATGATATTTGTTATCCTGGAAACAATGTTGTCTCCAAAATGAATGACAACGTTGGATAAATCTTTAAAGAATGCGATGAAGAACAGATCTTAGCTTTTTTTGTGGAGGACGCGAAGTATACTGTTCGCAGAACTACTAGTAGCAACTAAGAATTATATTCAGTTATGTGAAATGTGCTTGGAATCTCAATTTATGACCTTCAATGAAATTTAATTCTGGAAAGAAACAATCTATACGTATTTATTACAAAATCCATTTTATTGAAAAAATTTGACTCAGAAGTTTAAAACGATAAGACGTTTTGTCCGTTTTTCAGCCATTTAGGTAATTTTTAAAAGTCAAATTTTTACCGGCCTTTCTTCGCTTGACTTATGGTTGTGATAAAAAATCACGAAAAATGTACGAAATGTTCAAGTAAATGTACATTCCTCTAATATTTAAAGAAATTTGAATGTGGAAAAAAGCAAGAAAGTGTTCGAAAGATGAACATAATTATATTATTTTGGGTGCTCTTCTTAACATATACGATTATGTAAAATAAATGTCTAGTCATAGTAGAAATCAGGAACTTTGCAGCGGATTAACTTGCTTTTATTCACATTAATTGTTTTTATATGTTTAGAATCTAATGCATTTTCTAAGGGATTTATATCACAGAAAGAGCCTATTGGGCGTCCAAACTAAAAAAAAAAAATTCTATGAGGAAATTAATTTTAAAACGTTGAACAATGTTTGACAACAACAACACAATGATGTCGACAACAATCAGTCGAAAAGATAGTCGATAAAAGATATACTATTACTGATTTTAAACAGTTAAACAATATTATCATGAATCTAACAAATAGGCAGTACTAAGATCATTTGAATCTCTGAGGTAGAAGAGTGACAATGCAAACTGATGATTAATTTGCAAGAATTCTTTTACAAGTGATTACTTTAATATACTTTTATCAACACCAGTTGTTAGATTCTAACAGTGTATTTGAAAATAATTAAAGGATATTGATCATTTGAAATTTCGTTTTGGCCAATTTTAAGCACTTTTATTTAAATTTATTTCTTTCACGGTTGTAAAAATGTAATTTTGTAATCGATCTTTCAATCACGTCCTTGATGTGCTAGAGATTTGAAATTTTGTACACTTGTGTATTCTGAATGAAAATACACTATTGTGATATGCAGTGGTGAATCCAGGATTTGTGTCGGGGGGGGGGGGGTGCTGAGGTGTAAAAAGTTTGTATCGTCGTGACGAATGTCAAATCTTACGTCTTATGCAAACCAAAACACTTTAACTTTACAGACTTTAGTCACCTGACAATAAGAATCATAAAAAACACTACAGTGCTTTCGATAATTTAACAAAAAACACAATAAAATAACTAGCAAAAACATGTTTTTCACCGTGTCGACGCTGCAAATACGAGTGGAAGGAGACTGCAAAAGTGGGAAAACTTTCGAGCCTGTCAAAAATCAGGAAGAAATGTTTTCACTTTTTTTAAAGGGAGATTAAGAAAAACAGCTGTAGTGATTTTAGATAAAATAAAGAATTCTGGTCTAGCTTTGAGGGGGGTTGCAGCCCGATAGCCACCCCCCTGGATTCGCCACTGGTGATATGTTCAAAACTCTACTATATAATCATCAATTAATCATTAATTAAGTTAAATTTTAATTCCCCGATAAACTCATTAACAGTAGCGCCACCTGGTAGTGAGTTTGAGAAACAATATATTTGAAAATTAAAAAAAAGAAAACAATTAATATAAAAAATCTGTTGTTAAGTGTACAAATAATAGTGTGCTTTTAAGAACTATTTTTAACTACAGTAAAACTTCGATTAACCGTCACTCGTTTAACCGTCAGATTCTGTTATCCGTCATCGTCTGAAAAAATCTAATCCGTCATTTCATTACTACTCTTATATTGAAGTTTATATTGATCGTTTTAAAAATCAAATACAACATGTATGTATTATTCACTTTTAAAGAATTTTATTTTAATTTCAAGCCAGCAGTAAAATCAATATGTTAATGCCCTACTGCATGAAGTTGGAAGTGACTGTACTGTATGATAGAGGCAATGACTAATCATCAGTAGACCTTGATCTGGCGCACCAAACACATCACTAAGCAGTCGCTATTGTATAATAAATTATAATATGTTTCTGTACATTACTACTCTTTTATTGAAATTTATACTGATCGTTTTGTAAAATTAAATACAATATTATGTATTATTCGCTTCTAAAGGTTCCAATCCAACAAGGAAATCACGTTACTATACTATAAAGAGATTTCTGTTATTCGTCTATTCGGTTATCCGTCGCACCCCTGGTCCGGACGGTGACGGTTAATCGAAGTTTTACTGAATGTACGAGAAAGTACGATGCTATTTTCTTAAGAAGATTTTTTTTAAATTAAAAGACAGAAGAAATAAAATGACCCTAAGCAAAGAAAAAAATGTATTTCCTTCCGTAAGTCATTTTTTGCTTCATCAATCAAACGCGTTGATTCATGTAAAATATCCTGGGGTCACAGTATATTTTGTTATCACGAGACAACAGGATATTACATACACTTCTGTTTTCTAAGTGATTTTTTTTATAAATGAGAAATTCTCTGGGTTAAGATGCAGATGCAATGAAATAACTCTAAACAAATAGCAAAAAAAGCATTGCATTCCGTAAATTTATTTACTTTCCTAAAGATACGGTCCTTTCGAAACCTATTGTAGCCATAAGTTCTCAAGTTTAGATTAGTTAACGTGCCGCTTTGAATCAACTCTAGGGCTATTTTGGGACGAAACTCGTAATTTTGAACCGCTATTAGATATTGAGGAGGACACCTGAGCTGCCCTTCTCCAAAATTCCACCCAACACCAACGGACCATAAGTTCTCAAAGATACTGTGAGAACGTATAATCTAATGCGGCATTGTAACGCATGACCTGATTATTGAAAAAAATAATTTAGTTTTATCCTTCCTTCAACTTTTTTTTCTCTTTGTGGAGGCTTTAATAATATAATTTTATATCGATTTGAAATACAATCCGAAATATAATTAGGGGAGACCGGGGCAACACAAGGCTTATATTTCACATACCATTGGTCGGGGGCACTACATGTCGTTCCAGAAGTGTCTCGGCCTCTATTAATACTCACACGCAAGTTTGGAGTCAGCCTTGAAAGTGGACAACCTTTTCTGATTTTTTTACCATTTTAGTAAATGTTTACCCTTAATTATTGGCTTTAATAGAGATCGTACTATTTGAATATTATAACTTGTTATCGATTAACCTCTTAGGTTGTTCTTTTGTGGTTATTTTAAGCTATTTAGTTCATTATTTTTATTATGAGTAAAGCTTATATGCTGAGTTATAACAAAAAAAAATGGCGATGGGGCAAGTTTACACACAGTGCATGGGGCAGGTTTACACAGTGTGTAAACTTGCCCCATCGTCATATTTTTTGTTATAACTGGCATAAGTGACACTTGCATTACGAAGTCATCCCCAACACCTGAAGACGTGAGGCCATTTCAAAAAGCAGAGCCAAGGAAAAGAATTAACAGGGGTAGAAAAAAGGCAAACATCAATTCTTACAAATGCACTTGTAAAAAATGCTTTACAAATAGAGAAGGAGAAATCAATAAGGAGGAAATTAGCATCAGCCCATCATACTGTCTCAGTAGGTGAGTTCCACTAGAACACGTTATAAGAATGAGGAAAACAGCATGGATAAAAAATTTAAAATAAGGAAAACCTTGTTCGGAAAGAAAATTTGGGAAATTTTGAGCGTAAAAAGAAACAAAAAAACCAAAAACTTTTGATTCTGATGACGATGAAAATTGTCTGTGTATTTACTGTTTAAATCCATACGAAAAATCAAGATATGGCGGGCAGTGGGTACAATGCACCGAATGTAAGAGGTGGGCTCACGAAGACTGTATTACCAATGGCAATTCAAAATATTTTGTTTGTATAAATTGTGAGAGTGATTTTGAAAACTATTAGGATTCACAGTAATTGCTTATAATCTATTATGTACTTTTTGAAACAAACTAGGTTCCTTTGTATTTAATTTGTTGTATTTTAATCACTGTAAGCCTTCTAGTTAATCATTTTTGGTGGTGTGTAAACGTGCCCCAGCCAGTGTGTAAACTTGGCCCGGTCATGGGGCAAGTTTACACAGGTGACATCGTGGTAAAGAAAATGGTATAATTACAAAAATATAATAATTTAAAGTATTTAAAAATATACACTACATGCCTTAAAGTCTAACTAATTAATTGGTAATGGAAGTGTAAGAAATACTTTAAAGCCTTAAAACAGAAAAATAAAAGTTTAAAAAGTGTGTAAACCTGTCCTGGTCTCCCCTACGGTTTTATTGACCTTCTCCTAGAGTGGTTATTGTTGGTCAAACGCTTTAACTCTTAAGTTTCCATTGTCCCCTCCTCCTTCAAATGCATCAAAAGTTGTGAATTCTTGTAAGCCAAAAAAATAAAAAATGAAATGAAATAAAATAAAAGTACTGGACAACAGTCATTTTAAATCTTTTGATACTTGGGAGAAAACTAATTTTTTATATCTATAGAAATAAACGGACCTGAACTGCCTGAAGTTCTAGATTTAAGCTCATTTGGATACAGAATAATTATAAATTACAATATTTGAACATTCTGAAATGCTACTGAATTTCTGAAACCATTTCCAAACTCCCATTTTTTGTATCCTTATCATTTATAATTATTTATAAATTACCATGATTTTAACGATATCAAAATTAACTCAATAATTTTGGTCTAAATTATGTAGATATAAAAATAGCTAAATTTTAAGATAAATAAAAAGATAAAATTCTGAAAGTGATGTCGCAAAATCATTCCGTTAATAAATACAAAGATATAATTTTTAGTTCAGATGGAATTCTTTAAATTGTGCGGGAAAAGATAATCGGAAGGATGCTCTATTGCACACTCTGAGTTTTTCGAATTTTAGTAAATGAACGAATGCATGTTTCGTTTTGCTTATGGGTTGTTAATCCAATCAAAAATCGGTTTTATTCACTTGTATCAGTAACGTGGTATAGTTATATTACCGTCCCTTTTGAAGAAACGAATGATATGAATATTTTATGAACGAACATCGTAATTTGAACCGCGGTCGAATGATGAAGACGAAACCTGAGCTGGAACCCCCTCTCCAAACTTCCGTACCACACTAGAGGGAGGTCATTTGACATAGGCATCCATAAAGTGGTATTAAGTTCAACAAGATTTTACTCTGTTTCAAATCTAGTGGTATACATGAATACAAAGAGAAAAATATACAGAAGGATATTTTATTTTGAATTGAGTTTTTGTTTTGATTACTCATTGTCCATTTAAAAAATGATTTTTTTTTTAAAATCGAGTTCTAATTTTTCAGTGATAATTCCGTATAATTCCCTAGTTATCTCAAAATTAAATCATCTCAATTTGAGTTTTAACGAATTTGTTAATCTAAAAATGCAAATGACATATAAAATTTAATTAATCTTGTGCCACTCAAATTCTTGTCTGGAAAGATATTTAAGAATCTTCTCTAGTGCGATCATGCATTGCCTTATAAATATAAGATACATCAATTTGTTTTCGTAGCCTTATGTGTATTACACACAGTGTTGTAGAGATGTTACTGTTGAAGCGTATAATTCAGTTATTTTATAGAATAACTAGGTATTCAACTAGGTAATTCATGAAATACCTAGTTATTCTATGAAATAACGAATTGAAAATATCTAGGTAATTTATGAAATAACGATTTTAAAATAACTAGATAATTCATGAAATATCTAGTTTTTCTATGAAATAACGTATTGACAATATCTGGGTAATTTATGAAATACCTGATTATTCCATGAAATAATGGATTGAAAATAAATAGGTAATTTATGAAATACCTGGTTTTTTCTATGAAATAACGGATTACACCCTTTAATTGTCACAGAGTATATCATTAGAAAATATCCAAAAATATTTCTTGAGTCATTCACAACGAACAAAGCATCTTGCGTATAAAATTCTATTGAGAAATCAATTCTTCGTCGCTATGAAGCGAGACTTGCAAGCTTGCGGGGCCTTCTGGATTATTTTGTAAAATCCTTCTCTCCATTACATGATTTAACACATGGCTAAAATCGGCAAGTGGCAGAGGGGATTGAACAGAATCCCCCGCCCCCTCCTTTTCCGAAGCCGCTGGAGAGATAATAAAGCAATCTAATAAGAGGACCTCGGCGCGAACAGCAGCTTTGACAGGTGATGAGAAACACGATAGCAGTGTTCTGCTCTGTATGTCTCTTGTAATACTGGAATTTCAGTGTAGAGTCAGTCTGGTCATGCACAATACATCTGAAGAATGCTCTGTGAAAAGATGCTGGAACATTTTGACATAAATTGGGAGATTTAATTCAATCCATGGAAGGAAATGCTGAGGAGCAGATCATTGGTTGTTTAACCATTAATTCCAAATGGCTGCCATTTGCTCAGATCAAAATTCCGTTAATGTTTCATGTGCACTATGCCTTTTCTTCTAAGGTTGGGTTTCTTATGTCCTGTTCATTTAAAAAGTAGCGGAATCCAGCATATAAGTGAACTAGCATCAATTGAAATATAGAGAAAGCAAATTTTAGTCTGTAAACTTTTTGGAAATTAGTTTTTAAACTGGATCTTCTTATTTTTAATTAAAGTAAAGCATCGTTTATACGTCTTTCAAGGGACTGTCGTAAAACGATATATAAATGAAAAGACGAAAGATATAATCGAAATTTTACTAAACAACTTTGATTATTTGACATTGCTGCTAATGGAAATTCATTTAAAAGTACTAATTCTTAAGTTTTTTAAGAATATAGTACTAGTATAATACTAGCATGAAAACTAATAATTAAATCTTAAAATTAAACATTTATCAGAAAAGTGAGAAAAATCATACATTTATTGCGTATCTACTCACTCATAGGCACAGTTTAAAACAGCGAACCTCAAATTCACTAAATGGTAGTTGATTATTATTTTAGGGATATTTTTATTAAGAAAGCCAAACCCTGGTTAAACTGTCTTTTATAATGCTAAATATAAGATGTTTGTAGAAAATTGGGAGACTTAATTTAATTATAGTTATTGTCAAGATAATGGAAATAGAAAAAGGACAGGCATAAGCAAAATCTGAAGTATTTTTATTGACCTAATAATAGAGAACCTGTCAAAAGTGAATGTTAGGTTTCCATCCATAGTTAGGTCCAGCCCTTCTAGAAATGCGAATAGATGTTCCGAAGAAAGTCAGTCCTATTAAACATCGAAAAACAACTATAAATAATAATTTTAGAAAATAGCTGCAATGTTAAGCTTTACGCTTATAGATAAACGATCCCAGTACGATAATCCTCCAGACCTTACACTAAAACAAATATAAAATAAAATCCAGGATCCGATTGTTAGTTGCTATTCAATAGGCTGAGCATTTCTCTGAAAATCAGATTTCCCAATTTATTTGAGAACTTATTGCCATCAAACACTCCAAAGTACGAAGATATCAATTTATAAACAGTTGTTACCAGATGCATTCATAAGTGCTAAGAGGAGAAAGCAACTTACCGAAATGTGAAAAAGTAAATGTCGGACTATTATGTATTAATAAAATATTTGGTATGCATTTTATTTCACTACCCTGTTGTATGTGGGAAAATCTATCTGATAATTTAAAACGTCTATTATAAATTGACTTCCATGTTTGGGCAGTAAGAATCTAATGTTTAAAAATTTGTACTTCAAATTATCATCTACCAAGTAATATAAAAGATGATCGAGAATAAAAACATAATCTTTTATTGTGCGGTTTCTGTACTCTTTGTTTATATAATTACTTACTTATGAATTGAAATTTTTATTTGTAAAATTATAATTTTTTTAAAATTAGAACTATCATCACCTTATGTATTAAAATTACTTAATGTTTATTTATTAAATTTTATAAAACGGTTAAATATTAAAAATAAATATTTACTGCCATTTTTCCTTTAAAAAATATTCATTTACTTTTGATGTGATCATTTAAAATTCCTTCATTCGAATTTTCGGAAAGATAGAATTTTTATAATGGTCCCGTCAGATTCGATTTAGACAAGATCCACTAGATTTCCAAAATTTACTACAATGTACAAAATCATGGCTTTCCGTCGAGTATTGTTAATATTTTTTCATACATGACAGCCTTAAAGATCTTCCAACATCTACATTACGTCGCAAAGCAACTGTGCAGCATGATAAGCATTATCTTCTTTCTCATTGACTAAACGCAGGAAGCTATGCATCATCATATTAATTTTTTGAAAAATTACGCACACTTTTATTCTATGCACAAGCTGTCACAGATGCGAAATTTTGATCGAACTGTCGAAGAAGAAGCTGCTTTTAAATGTAAATCCATCGCCAATAACTTCAGGGGGCGCGATAAAGTCGTCAAATCACGATAAAAATGACACGCTGAATATCTAATGACAATGCCCAATCTCGTATTCCGTTTTTTCAAGAGCTTTGAAATGTATTCTTCTTTCCTCATCAAAAAACGATTTCAAGGAGCATTTGACAGCGAACACTTCCTGCTCTTACAGCGCAGATAATGGCGACGAAGAAAAGGCGTGATTAGCATAATTTGTTGAAAATTTTAGATGATAATTTCAGCTTTTAGTATTCCGGAGTAGTACCATGTGATATTGAAAGGAAAGTATTAGGAGGAAAATTTCCACTCAGAGTGGCATGAAGGATTTTGAGTCTTGGAACGGGATATTTTTTTAAAGACTGTTATTTTGATGTTTGCTTTTCAGGCAAATCACAAATGCGTATATTTTTTAACTTTTAAATAAAGTAAGATGCTTATTTAAATTGCATTAGTGTCAAAGCTTATAAAATAATGTTTATTTCGTTTCACTGCCTTTTTTTTTCATAAGCATAAAAGAGGCTTTTTTTCAGTTTTTTGGTAAATTGCTTCAGATCAGGACTTCTTAAAATTTTTTGATTGAAAAAAAGAAATTGGTGACATTCCGGTATGAGGAAACAATTAAGCATTCTAGAAGTAAAATAAAACTGGTTAATCGAGATTTAATTTAAAAGAAACAGAAAAAAATTTAGTAAAAGACAGTTATTCAATAAATTTTTATAAAATGTTTCGAACTAGGATATTTATTAATTTATAATTAGCAACAGAAGCATGAATACACAATAAACCAAAGGAGTATAAGAAAATCACTCCTCTTTATAGTCAACTTTTATTTTTGAGCTAAATGTCTGAAGAGTAATATCTGGCAGCTAAATTCTCTATATTTAATTGAAAATAAAACGATAGCTCATTTGCAACCTACATACATTTTTCATATTTTTTATATTTCCATTATATATTTAAAGAGAAATTAACGAAAAAGGCAGCAATAAGATATATAAATCAAGTAGATAAACGCTTAAATACAGACAATATATTGTATCTATTGTACCAATAAATAAATGGTTTCATATAAGTTTTTTTTTTAACTTACAGAAGTTTTAACTCCCGAATTTTTTTAAAGATATCGAATATTTTTGCAAGTTTCATTTCTTTATAATTGGATAATTAATTTTGTTTCTTTTTTTAAAATATCGAGCTTGTTATCAGATGCATTTCGAAATTGATTCTGTTAATTCCTTATTCTAAAATACATGCATTATTATAATTTTCTTCAGCGTGTTCTACATTATTAAATCGTGTTTTATAAAATTTTCTAGGAATTTCTGTTTTCTTCATATAACAACATCCCATGCACCCATGCCTCAAATCTTTGTGCACTCTTTCTGAGAATATACACGTCAAACAGGGCTATCCTTGCTAAAATATCTACCAGAAATGAAAAGGTAAATAAAACCAGATTCAAAAAGCAAATGAAAACGAAATAAGTATATTTTGTAATGGAATGTGTGCGCGTAAATAGAGTGTAAGTTTTACCACTTAATGAAAGTATGAACAATAAATGAGTAATAGAGACTGGTAAACCTACAAAAAAAAAAAACCCACCATTTTAATGGTTCAGCTTTTTACAATGGTTGCTAAAAAGTGCTATAACCTACAGTATTACAATGCCCACACCGATAGCGCATGGACTGGCTAGCACAATTAAAGATCTATCTCACTTCGAAATACATCGAAATCAATGAGATTTTCGTAAATCATACTGCATGTGTCTGCAGAAAAAGAAATCCGTGCTTATCAAATTAGATTATCGTGATAGCCAAAGAAGAGATTCATCCTCTCCCATCCATCGAGGGGCATAAGTAGAATACAGGTAATTTCTGACTTTGAGGTGAACTGGCTCTCCAATTCGTTGGTACCAAATTCCTGTGTGAATTGCTGAGGAAACATTGGAAATACGTTCCGGTAAAATATCTTGTAGAAGGCTACCATACAACCAATTAGGTATATTGTTCATTCGTACTAATAAATTGTATACCATACCAGCTGAAACAATAATGGAGAATCTCTCAATCGGCGGGTCGACAAAGTAACGGTTATCACTCAACTGCCTTCTTTTGTACTCTAGAGGGAACGCACTTTTTCCCTCTTTTTCCCCTATTTCTGGTAGATTTCCCTCTATCTGTCCGCAACTTTATAGATCGGACTCGTTATAACTCGGGGAGTTATCGGATCTTCACAAAATTGGTGTCGATGGAAATGTCTCGAGGAGAATATTCCGAATAAACCCGTCTCCGCGAGACATTTCCATCGACACCAATTTTGTGAAGATCCGATAATAACTCCCCGAGTTATAGCGACTGTCCGATCTATAAAGTTGCGGACTGTACATATGACAAAACACATTCTTTCAATTTCTTTAGTTCCATTTGTTGAATATCGTTTGAATTGTTGACATCGCGTAGATTTAAAATGGGTAGTGTTAGTAAATGTAAAGATTCTCCCATGGAGAGTAAAGTGAAAATTATTAAGAGAATAGAAACCGGTGAGAGTCTCAATCTGCAAGAAAAATATGAAAGGTATCAAGAAGTTGTGAAATGTAAGTACAATTAATTTCACTCTTTAATTTTTTAAAAACAAAAACTTATTTTAATTCATTATAGCCCATACCTAATTGTCATTCAGAGTAATTAATTGGTTCAACACAAAAGTGCGTTACAGGATTATAGCAAATTTTGTGCAGCCAGGATTTGAATAATCGGATATAGCGAATCCACCGTTATAGCGAACTTCTGGATCAGTCCATTTAGGGTTCGTTATAAAGGGGTTTGAATGTAATGGGTTAGTGAAGAGGAGGTGCAGTCTTGAGAGGATGTAGACAATTTTGCTACCGTCACTCTCTCTTAGTGACTTCGCAATAATCGAACATGTAATGAGAAAAGAGAAAGATGAAGAGCGGGAGGGGAGGATGAAGATCTAGACGACACGCAGACCTCAAAAGTTACTTAGTTAGGAAGCAGACGGAGGACTCCTGACTTTTATAAAATTTGCTGAGCTATGTTCAGCTATGTCAGCACACGATGTTATGAAACTTCATTGTATAATAATGATTTTCAAAAACCCTGGATTCAATCTGATACATGTAGATATTTGTAGTTATATCTCATCACACCAAGAAATGCGTAACTTTTATGTGATGATCTGTATAATAATTTTAAAATGTTGTTTAATTCTTTTTTGAAATATAAAATTACATGGATGTGTTTTAATTTTAAATAATATATAGTATTTCCGATAAAATATATTTAATTGGGGTCGATAAATAAAAAACACGACCAACGGACTTTGCAAACTGCAATTTCTATAATACGGCATCACAAACATAAATACGAATAGGTAAGTTCTCAGAACAGACATTCAATTATTCTGCATCGATGAAGAGGGATTCTGCTGAACAAGAATGAAGATAATGTGTATTAAACCGAATTATCACATTAAGTAAATGAGAGAGCTACATAAATATGCAAAAGCACTTTTCAAAAGTTTTAATAATCGTGTCAATATTCGTGTTTAAGTCAATCCACATATCAAGGCTGAAAAATTTTTCATTCCTACGAAATTCTATATTCTCAAGAAAATATTTACTCCCGTTATGATCTTTCCCGAAAAAAAAATATGATCTAAATCCCAAGAGGTATTTAGCTATGTTAGGCACATTAGGTATGCAGTGCACAATTCGTATAAAATAGTTCGAGTGAAGCAAATTTTAGTCCGTTTTCTTTCAGAAATTTGCGATTAAAGGGTTTAGATTCCTGGATGTTATATTGCCTAGGGGAATAAAATCTGTTATCCAGAAAAAGTTTGAAGGTCTAACTTTTGGAAAAATGACAGAAAATGGTCTCTATAAGCAATTAGTAAGTGGCCTGGACTAAAGCACCGAACTGCAGTTGAGTGTTTTATATCATTAACTTGTTTTGAAGCAAGCTTAATGGTTTCTCAATTCCGTGTTCCCTTCGACTAACATAGAATTTTACGTGAATAAATATTTGTTCCTTTAGAAATTTTTTGTTATGTATCGTCCTAATGTTTCAAAGATTATTGAGTTTAAGGTGTAGTTAGTCAGATATCGGAAGCAGAACATTAGAGAATTGAAATCCTGAGTAGAATACTTACTTCAAAATGAACTATGTTTCATGGAACTTTTTAAACTGCTACTTGTTTTGAAAGGAATGCATCCGTTAGGCAGGAACAAAATCGAACAAGGAATAAATACCTAGATTCAAATGATACTACAAAGGGTGCCATTTCCTTTAGAATAAATAAAAAAACTAAATAAAGTATCTATGGTATAAGCACCTATATTCATCTTTGAATTCAAGTTAATTTCATCCACTAATGGATTAAGGCAAAGCAGAGGATCTCCATTTAGCATTTAGGAAATAGGATACATAGGGCTTATTGTTTCCTCACTTAATATCATTTTAAAATGGAGAGGCCTTACATATGTTTCAGTGAAAGTTGCTGCTATGTTATGCTGGTCTCATTAGATTTTTCAATTTATGCAACACGAATGAGAAACATATCCCTTGAGAAGACCTTCAATAAAGTATTATATCCTATGTTTTTAAGTAAGCATATATTTTTAGCATACTTTTTAAATAAATATTTGTCACTTCTGTGCTTTGTACTGACAAATTAATTATCATACAGCTAAGAAGTTTGGGGCTTCCTACTTGCCTCCTGAATTGAAATCTACAAAGCCATTTGTTTCCAAAATCATCTTATGATAAAGAAAACTATAAGAGGAAATGTGTTAAGCTAAGGCCAGATTTTCCATAGGGCCAACATCAGCCGTGACCTAGGACGCAGCCGGCAGGGGGCGCATATGCAGAAGAAATAACAACCAAATATTTACAAACTTTTCAGTATTAATTTGAAAAGGCCATATGAAATTATATTTTTGAAATTTGCATTCATTACATTAAATATATTGAATGATACATTTTTTCGTTTTCTGTGGACCTTACGGTCTCATCTAGCTTTGAAATCGATTTAATAAGATCTTCCCATTTCAATGACCCTTCAAGCCTATTCACGGACAAAAGTGTGAACGAAAAATTTCTAGATATTTCACACGATTTCAAGAAATTCGATGAGGTATTTTTGCAGGCGTTAATGTTGTGTTATTTCATAAGCTGTGTAGTTTTAAATTAAAAATTTATTGTAGTTCAAAAATTATAAATATTGTATTAAGTGATTATATTTTTCAAAGATATATTATTGTATAATAAATTGAAAATTATATATTAACTTTTTGGAGAGGGGAAGCAGAATATGCTTTGGCCTAATACTCAGAATATGCTTTGCTATGCCACTCACTTTAAACTCTATGCGTTAGAGAGTTTGAGTAAGAATGTATGAATAAGAATAAATAATTTAAAAATTATTTGACAAATTAGAAGTACTTTGTCGAAACCAAACATAATTTTCTCCCCAAAATATTAGAAAATTATTATTTACCTCGCTGTTCCGCTATATGTATTTTCACTTAAAAAATGTATTATGTTTTGCGCATATAAAAACAAAAGCATCCGAAATTTATCTTTATCAAAAAGAAAAAAATAATACTGATTTAAACGAATTTAATTGTGACCAATTCCGTGATTTATTTTCATTGCTTATTTTTCAAGATAATTATCCTGTAATCTACTGTTCCTACAAAGAATTTTTTTAATTTCGTCGCCTAAAGCTCATTCATATACATTATTTAGTAAACATTGCAAAATCTTATAATAATACAATTCTTACGTTGTCTATTAACAGCATACAAACGTGTGGATTCTTTTATTACTCCAAGTTTGAAGGTTTGCGTTATTTTAGAGTTCAAAATAAACTCCTTTCAGGTTTCTAAGTTTCAAAAATATATTTGGTTTTAAAAAAAAATTAATAATTCCGTCAAATTTCTTTCAATCGGTAAGAAATTTCCGGTCATTCTTAAGCAAAGTACAATTTTTTAATCCATTAGTAAAATTCTCCTTTATTAATTTTATTAAATTAAATTTGGTTTTGGTAAAAAATCTGATTCTTCATTTGAATTTCGAAAAACATGCAGAACTGAAAGTTAAAGATTATACAAATGTAAACTTAAGTCAAAGTCCTTATTATTTTTATTAGCTGTTACTATGCATCTACTATCATGATTTATAAAATAGTTATATTACTATCATGATTTATAANATAGTTATATTACTATCATGATTTATAAAATAGTTAATTATCGCATTGGCGATGATACTATTAATAGCATTATAATTTTCAAAATAGCTAATTGTTACATTGATGTTGATACTATAAACAATATCAAGATTAAATTCATTGACGTTATTTTTGTAAATCATTTTAAATTCAAAATCAGTTCTTCTTTTCTTTGAGCCTAGCAAATCTTATTTATCAAAAAATCAAGCCCTTATTTCAGCTACAAGTTATACCACGTAACACAGGCTATGAGAATGCCATGAAGATTAGTCACATACTGAACTGATATAATTCTGCATTAAAAACGGTAAAATAAAAAGATGAACAAATTCACAAAATTAAAAAGGCAAATCATATATTACAGATGCACGCGTGTTTCCACCCCTTTCTTCTTCCGAAAGGGTGAGCGTAAAACTAATCGGATTTTGAAGGCGAACCTCCCCAACCCCTTTCCTGCAGACGATAGAAAAAGCGAACTCTCGTGTTCTTTCGATTAATCCTACCCTCGAAACAGAGTTTTCCCATCTCTACCCTACGCCATCATTGGGTGGAAGGGGGTCGGCGCAACCCCCGAGGTTTGTTGCAAACGATTTATACTGTGAGAGGGAGGGCTTGATGGATGGCATCCGTGATGCGAATTATCGCCATCCTTCTGAGCGGGTATCTTGGAAACAATTTTGCCCCCCCCCCCCCTTAATCTCTGAGATATTAAGGAAAGACTATCGGATGTTGGAAGGAATAGTGTTCTGGGTTTTCTCCGAAGTGGGTTGTTCCATTTTTTTCGTTCCTATCTTTGCCTCATTCTTCTCTCATGTATAGAAGTTTATCCAAGAAAAGTTTGTTCCTGTGGTGTTTATCCTGTGTGAAGCTCCGAAAAATATCGGCACCTGGAAAATTTTCCTCTACTTGGAGTCGACGTCATTTCTAATACAAGAGATATAAGTTCGATCTTTTCGGAAAGTTTGAGTTGAGGAAAAGTAGGTGTACTTTTTTCTTCAGAAATTCCAGCTAATTTTATTCTGAAATGGAAAGAATTAATATTTTTAATTGACTAATTTTGATTGAATTCCTGATTGATTGATTTTTTTACAGCACAAGGCCCAACATTGCCCAAGCTGCGCCAAACTCATGATAAGTTTTAAACACAAATTTTAATCCATAAAGCACTAGTGAGTTCTAATAAAAAACAGGCACGCTAATTAACAGGCCTGAGAATGTCGATCAATTTGAAATGAACTGTTGAATTATTCTATAATAGAATAGCGGTGACATGGCCTCTAACGCTATAGGAATGTGGGCGTAGCTTCGACCAGCCCCTCAGTGCGCGCGGGAAACAAAGGAGGAGGGTTTCTTAGAATTCGAAGAGAGGAGAGAGTGTCGAAATGAATTTTAGTTATATTTGAAAGGGAATCTCTTCCATGTTCAAGTCCAAATGAAAAAATCCACACAAAAAGGAGTGTTGTTAAACGACAACAGATATTTCACAAAGAATGTTGTTTATAATGAAGTTTTTTAGTTGATACATTTATTGTTTACTTTTTATGATCATATATATTTACAATTAGGATTTTTTTTCATTTTTTCTTAAGATTTGCAATCATCAATTCAGCATTATTTTAAATTTTGTATTTGAAAATGGATTTTGTTTTATGTTAGTGGATTTTGCATTATTTTTACTCGGACAAAACAAAAGTAATTTTTAAAAATAAAGTTATTATCATAACAAAAAATACTTCCAATTGATTCATCAGTTCTGCGTTTCATGCTTTTTTTTTAATTTCTTAAGCACTCTGCCAATGTTCATGAGATTTTCTACTGCAACTTTCGTTACTAAATTTGTGACAAGCAGATCTGAGATATTGGTGGCAAGCCAAAAGCCCGTCTGTAATTTAAAATGAACTGTTGAATTATGACAGATATAACTGCAATAATTCAGCATATAGCCCATATATAGAAGTTTATCCGAAAAAGTTTGTTTTGTGGTGTTCCACCTGCGTGAAGCTCCTAAAAATATCTGTACCTGGAAAATTTTCCTCTACTTGAATCGACGCCAGTTTCCGAAGTGATATAAGATCGATCTTTTCGGAAAGTTTGAAATAAGGAACAGTATAGGAGTAAAGTTTTCTTGAGATATTCCAGCTAATTTTAATTTGGAAATGAGGGAATCATATAAGCATCAATTAATCACCTAATTTTGATTGAATTCATGGTAATTTTGAACAGTTTAAAATTAACTGAATTGTATCTCCAATAATTCAACGATAGGCCATTTAGATTTGATGATTGGTATTGATGATCGTAGTAAAGTTTAACTATGTTATACACTTTTTGAAGCTGTTAAACCTTGTTACATTTTATTTACATTTGTTGACTAGATATTTAGGCTTTATTTCAGGATGAAATGTAAGATAGAGCTTTTGGGGTGTACTTACAATTAAATATAGCTGTAAATCAGTGAGGCTTTTTTCTTTCATTTTCTAACGCATGCCCTTTTCTTTCAGCTACTATAAAGAAAAGAAGAAATGCGAAACTGTGAAGAGAAACTCGTTTCATCATAGAATCTACAGATGCTGTTTACTTTTTAGTAAAAATTCACTTGCATTCATGTTGTCAAGGAAACCTGGAGAAAATTTTATTTTGCCATTCTTCTGACAACACTATAATCTCTACTAATAATAAAAGAGACTGTGTGTGTATGTGTGTGTGTGTGTGTTGGCGCTCTACAGGGCAGACCACTGGACTTAGAGCTACGAAATTTGGCACAAAAATACTTTTAAGGGTAGAAATGTGTACCTCGAAGCCTTTTTTAAAATTTTAATTATAATTTTAATTAATTAAAAATTAAGCGAAATTTTTGTGTTTATCCTTAATAACTTCCGAAAATATTGTAGCACAAACTCATTTTTATGCCATTTAAAAGTGGAAACAATTACCTTTTTAATAAAATCAATTAAGTTGCTGTATGATTTTTTCTCTAATTTTAATACATTTGTAAAAATATTTTTTGGGATAATTTACAACAATACTTTTCGTTATTGCAATGCAATTCAAACCGTTTTCATTGTTTAAGCAAATATCTAATTGTGTGTTTTTTCTTTCATTGTTGAAATCTAAGGTAATATCCTAATACATTTTGCTTTCATATTTTATTTCATCAAAATTTTGTAGAATCTGTAAACCAAGCTCTATGAGATATTAGGTGTATGAAGAAATATATATAGCAAGCTGAATGTTTATGACTTGTATGTTTTCATTCTGTTCTCAGCATGTTTTAATTCAGCAAACATGCTGCTGACCGTAAAATGTGTCGCGCCATTTTAGAGTTGAAATTAAATGAATATTTTGCAAGAGGAATAGGAAAGTGAAGATGGCGCTGACAACGTGCAATTAGTTGTTACTTTAGATGTTATTTGACTCCTTTAGGGACTTTTATGTAGACAATGAACAGAACAGGTGCAAGGCCACTAGAAAAGAACTAAAGGAACATGTGTTAAATATCTACTACAATCTGCTTACTTTGTTAAGGGAACCATGAATATAAAATTGTGAAAGATTCAATTGAAATTATATTCCCGGCGAACAAGCTGGCCGCTGAAGGCGGCTAGTTACTAATATTGTGGGGGCCAGTGCTACATCTAGGTAACTACAAATAAATTGTTTCGAGAAAAAGGTAAATGAATATATATATATATTTTAATTTGGAGTGAATGGGAATCAAATTAATCTTTAGTATTAAACCACCAGAAGTATGAATGTGGAATAAGAAAATCGTCCTCACAAATTAAGGCAAATAGAAAAAATTCTTATTAAAAATATTTAAATCAATATTAATTTCAGAAACAAGCGGGAACGAAGAGAATAAACAACGTAATATTGATTAAATTTGGCAAATTAAAAACGTAAATTTTTCAAAACTAAGCAATTAATCAATAAAAAAATTAATTAAAAAATTATGAAATGAAATATAAAAATAAAATATAGAATAATTTTTTAAAATATAATAATGATAATTAGAATAAATAATTATTACGAATAAAACAAACATAATAATATATTTAATAATAAAATGATACAATTTAAATAAATAAAATTTAAATAAAATAATGAAATTTCGTTTCATTAACCTAAGAGACCATTTATTTCACCAAAATATAAATCAAAATATTTATATTTTGGTCAGATAAATATTACAGAAGAAAAATATTTGTTTTTTATATTTGGTTTTTAAAAATATTTATAGTTTTATAAAAATTAAAGAAACGATTGAATACATTTTGCTGTAGGATTAAAAATAAAGAACTGGCTGAAAGAAAATTTAAATTTCTTTTTGCCCTTGTACGTACCAAATTTATTCTTTTCTGTCAGTGAATAATCTCAGAGAATCACTAACTTTTAAACTATAGTAAACATATTTCTGTGCTAGATTAACATTAAAAATATTCGAGAAGTTTCACTGTCCCATATGAATTCTAGCCTTCACTAGAGATTCACCATATGATGATGCTCCTAAAATGAATACGGTTTCATCAATACTCTCATTTATTTGATTATCTCTACCATTTTCTATTTGCCTGCAAACTTCAATGTACTTCTAGATTTTTTTATGATATGTTTTTGAGTAAAACTTTAACATTAAAGATATAATAGACTATATCAGAACATTTCCAAGAATAATTTGAAATGATTATCTGAATTTTAATACTTAGAACAAACCCTGATCAACCCCAAATGATACTAACTTCTTTTGCTCTCGTCCTGATTTTATCCCCACCTCATAGTTCAAAGCTCAAATCAGTGTTGGCTTACACTTGTGTTAAAGCATTCGAACAGAAATATATACTTCCATGTTTACTTTAAATTGATTTTTTGTGATGATTTTTTTTTAGCTGTATGTCAATGATATATGAACATGAACTGAGTTTGTGAATAAAATAAAACTCTTGTTATACTGTGTTGATACTTAATATCTAGCGTAGTTTTCATTATCTATTTCATTTCACAAATATGTGGAGTGAATATTTGCAGCTATAGTTTAGAATCTTAATAATATTAAGATTCTATATTATAGCGTTTAACAGTAAAACAATTCTTTAATTTTCCTAAAGACTCTCATGATAATCAAAGTAAGCACCTGTTATTAGTCGAAGGATTTACATCTCTACACTTGAAGCATTATACAAATAAATAAGGTTTATGCATTGGAATAAATGCCTTTTAAACGCCCCTGTTTTCATTTTAATGCAGAAGGGAATCACATCATTTTAATACTATATTCAATGACACTTGCTTAAATCCCTTAATAACGAGAAATATCCTTTATTTTCATAAAGAATCCTACGAGAATTTGATACCTGTTACTAGGCATAGTATTTACGAAGGTGGTTACATCTGATTATACGAATCATCATGGAAAATAAATGAGGTTTATGCATTAAATCAAAATATCTTTTTAAAGGTCATTTTTCATATTATTACACATGGTCAATTACATCGTAATATTATCTGCAGTACTAACTTGGATCCTTTACCAGCAAAAAGTTTTTCTTAATTTTCATAAAGAATCTCATAAAATTAAAAAGTAAGAACTCCTGTTTTCAGTCGTAGGATTCACATTTGGCTACTCCATACATAATAAAAATAAATCGTCACTTAACAAGCAAGGCCATTTGACGCAATTATCGAAATTTTGCGAGAGGGAAAAAAAATCTGAATTTTTCACAACCAATAATGAATATTCCTGAATTTTATTCACATCTGGTATGAACATGAAACAATCTGTTTGTAAAAGACGTGAAAAAACCGAAAATATCCGTTACTGTTTGCCAAAAAAATTCAGTTTTTATTTCCTCATTTAAAATTTGAAAAATTGAGATTGGTAGGTTTGCTCTATAAGCGACGAATTAAGGTTTATGCGTAAGATTAAATGCCTTTTTAACGCTTTTATCTTAATTTTATTAGATAAGGTCAGTTACACTTCAATACTATTTTCAGTTTACTAACTTAGATCCTTTACGTGCGGAAATAATTCTTTATTTTTTATAAAGAATCCTAAAAGAATCAAAAGTAAGTATCCGTTACTAAACATAGTCACACGAAGCATCATAAAAATAAATGAGGTTCATACATTATATCAAAATAAATTTTTAACGCTCTGTTTTCATTTTATTATAAAGGAAAGGGAAATCAATAATGCACTTTCGAGTGGGCGTGAAAGTATTTCTTTTTCAATAACTTTAAACTATAATTGAAATTTGTTTTATTTCTGTTTTTAGCAGTGTTCAAAATGCTGAAGTTTAAATTCTATTTCATTATTTTCATCTCACTATCATTCGGCGTATAAGAAATTATAAGAATTTTTCCTTTAGTCGGGGTTTGAAAAAAAAATTAGAAAACGAACGTGCTGTTTTCCGCTTCGAACACTTTATTTTAATACAAAAGAATAACAGAATAATCGACTGTTAGAACCGGAGCGAAAGTTCCAATTTAAATCAATATATTCTATTGGCTGAGAGAAATGAAAGTTGTGTGTTTGAAAGGGAAAGAGAAAATAAAAAGAACACAGAATAAATTAAACAGAAGGAATTGCAAAATATAATGAATAAAAGAAAATGCTTGTAACGATGCCAAAATGGATTTAAAATTATCCCCTTGAGGAAAAAATATCTTCATAATGGTAAGCTCCTAGAGCAGTGTTCATTCCAGTTGCTTTTAGTTTTTCCCTCCCAACCGCTTTCATAAAACTGGACAGCGGGTCTTTTCAAGACAGAAGGAATAAAAAAATACGATGAAATAAAAATTCAATTAGCTTCATTAAAAAATCGAAGGGAGCAAAAAAATATCAGTGGGGAAACTTTTTTAGAATGTCAGAAAAAAATTAATGGAGAAGAAAGTCCGACTAATTATCGAATTTCTTAGTGATGCACTTCAATTGGGCTCAAATTCTGGAAGATTTAAAAGCCAGAAAATTATTAAATATGCACTTGGGAAAATTCATGATAATTTTTCATATTCTTGTGCGTTTTTGTATTATTTCATTACTCAGTCCTCGATATAACAGGGTGGTTCATGATTTAGAGTAATAATTGTTAGGGGAGAAATTAAGCCAAAAGCGAGTCAGAATCTTATAGGAGTATATGACTGGAGACGCCAACCGGATGAGGTAGATGGTAGAGCACGATGCAAAAATAATAAGCCCAGGTGAACACCCTTTATTTTGGTATTTACTTTGCACTTGGACAGGACGAGCAAGCGTTCAGTTTCACAATATTTGCTCCAAGTTCTTGAGGCCAGTATTATCACGCATGCGCAGAAAGGGAAAAAAAGATGGGGAAATGGCATGTACTTGTACTTTCGGGACAAGCACTTGCCATTGACCGGTCTTTCTGCTCATGCGTGATCTTACTGGCGTGACAATACTGACATCATGTAAACACTGCTTTATATATGCTTCACAGTGGCAACTCTTGGATTAGTAAATCCTTTGAAAATACACAGCATGTCGCATATTTTGGAAATGAACTTCACACATCCATGATCACAGTATTCGTAAACATGTTCTCCATACGCAGTTTGAACTTTGAATAAATCTTGCTGAAATTCAACTACGACGCTGGAAAACAGAGCCCTCTATCTCATCCGGGTGGTTTTCCTACTTTCTTTCCTACGTGATTTTGGTTTGTATTTGTGTTTTATACCTCCACTGAGAGCTTGTATGTTGAATTTTGCATGACCTTCAATAATTTAGAGCAGGTTTTTTTTAAAAAAAATTTCTACTCATGTCCCTCTTACCTACGTGGAAACACCTCTTCTAGCTCCAGCTTTACTCGTAAAATTCTGTCGTGACACAAACATCAAAAAGTAAATAAATAATAATTTTAAAAAATAAAAGAGAATTTTATATAATATCTTTAGCAAAATTTAGTCAGATGTCTTGGGATGATTTCATAACAATTTTACGTACAAATATTGAAAAACTTTAAAGAGAAAGGTCTGATAAAACTTTGAAAGACCCTAATTTCGTCGTGGGTAACGCTATTTAGGGTCGCGAACCAGAGTAACCCTGGTTCAAAGATTATAAGAATTCGACATACATAATTTTTACAGTTAGACGAAAGTAATATTACAGCAATGATGTTAAATTTGATTTACTCAGATGAAAAAAATAATTAGCTACATGGCGAAAAACTAAAAGAAACTCATAAATCGTGTGCAGATTTTTTCTACAGAAGATAGACAAAGCCAAATAACTTTAGAGATATTATTTGCTGTCATAATTATAATCGCGCGCGCGCGCGCTTACCAAATATTTCCAATGTCATTTTCTGCACTTATTATTGAGGTTTCACCATTTGTCACACGAATATTCCAGAATTTCTAAATCTGAAATTATTTTTTAAACTAAATTTTTACATTATCAATAATTCTTCGGAATTCCCATGCTAAGTTTTATTCTGAATTTTGAGAATAAAACTTATCATTCAAAGTTGATTTCATGACATTGAGTGTGGCACGAAGGTGCGTGCACAACCATTTCGAGCAGGATCAGTAACCAACTGCGTTGCATTTTCAGTACACAAGGGTACTCATCCCCTGATATTCAAAGTTCTAAAATTTGTGATTATTCTACGGATTATTTTACCGATTCGATTAGCTTATGTATATAGGATGAATGAACCTGAGTAAAAAAACAAACTGGAAATCCCATCATTGAGTTATCTTTGAGAATCAAGAAGTAGGAGAAAAGAGATGATTGGTGTAAATAGCCAGGGGAACACTGTTGCAAAAGGAGAGGGTATGAGTTAACAATATTTTTATTGACCTGAAATTGTTCTTTAACAAAAAAATAGAACATTGCGCTTCTGTTGGTTACTCGATCCTGCACCAAACCTTTTACCTCCACCACTGTGATTCCTTGATTTCCTCCCTTAAATTACACCACCAAACAAAGAAATTTAAGAATAAGGCCTTCATAAAAATTTACCAAGAATGAAACTTTTGTCCTATTTCAAACAATAACTTTAAAAAGGGCTTTTCAAACCCTTCTTTTGCCTAAACCTAAGCAAAAGCGAAACTACAATCCCTCTAGGAATGCCATGGAACTCCACACAAAAGGTTTGGAACGTGGAGGCGTTTCGTGCCGCCCACAAGCGTTCCAACCCCACTTTTCCAACTCACAGAGCCTTGTCTGGGCGATCACCCATGAATGCTCCAACACAATGGATCCACAGAACCCTGGAAACGATTGCGCAAGCACCTTGAAACAAAGCCCCGACTCTCGTATTACACGCCGCGCTTGAGCTTTTCTTAATTAAAATCGTGTTCCGTACGCGTTTTAGTTCTCCTTCATCTAATTACGGCTCCCCTCGCGTTCTGCTTTTTCTGTTTAGTTCTTCCCATTCTCTGGCGATTACCTTTCGGGGCATTTTTGATCAAGAATCGCGTCGTGACAGCGCGGAACGGGTAGAGTTTCGAAAGCGAGTCAGTTCATGACTTATATTTGCTCATGAATTCCGTTTGCGTTGTTCTGTCTGTCAGCCTGGAAGAGTAATGTGTGTAGGAAGAATGGTCTGGTTGTGTGAGCTTAACCTTGGAGGGTGGTTGGGTGGGTGCGCTGTGCTGCTGGTAGCTTTCATATTCTATGGGATTTTACATTGGAGGTCGGTTTAAAAAATTAGATGAGGAAGCTCAGGTATAGTACTGATGTCAACAATGACGACTTGAATTTATCACTGTTCTGACTGCTCATCTGGAGTAATCAGTTTAATAATTCTATCCACGTTTCTTGTGTTTGTTAAGATGAAAAATGTTTGCAAATTTTACAACTTAGGATTGTAAAAATTGCAACTAATTTAATCTGAGATGAACTTCTACAGAAAATTTCTAAATAACTTTGAACATTCTTGGGATGGCAATTCGGAATTTCGAAATTGAACAATAAAATCCTATTGATGTAGTCATCAAAATTTGTGCATCATTTCATAGAAAAATAAAACGAGTTCACAATTTGGAAGATTGAATGAATAGCATTGTGTATACATTTTTGCATTGTTTCAAATTAAAGTACACCAATGTTATTTTTTTAAACATATGCTGCAAAATCTTAGTAATATGTATAAGTATTTGCGTAGATGAAAGATGTAAGTGCACAGCACTTTAATGATACGCTTAACGAAAATATCACAAGTTCTCAAATACAGCTAAATGGAAAAGAAAGAAAGGAAAATCTTGAAGTCTTCATTTCTACAATTATTCTTCTTATTCAATTTCAAATGCTGATTATATAATTGGATGAAACTTAACTTAATTATTGATATCACTTATCTATTATAATTTAATGATTCGAAAATATCCATAAAAATTTTATCTGTGATGTTCGGAATTATTCATTCATAATTTACTTAGGTGTAAAGCACAAATAAAGATCTCTTTTCATTTGAGGCAGGTAATGCACGTTAAGTTATAGTACTTTTAAACTTTATAGTTTTAAATTATTATTGATATAACGTTAATCCACCATTACTGATAAATTAATCGTTTAATATGTAACAATGCTGTATTTCGAGGTTTCGTTTACAATATTTATTACGGATTTATAGCATTGTATCAAGGAAACCTTATTTCAAAGACACATTTTTGAAACGGATTCAATTTCTTTATATTTAAATGTTACAAAAATTCCATGGAAATATTACAAATATCATTTCATAGTTTCAAGAAGTGGTAAAGGTTCTTATTTTTCACTATTTAAACTTTTGGATTACAAGACGTAAATGTTTCGCAAACCTCAAATCTTCTAATAAAGAAACTTGAACTTTTCGTGTTTCTCACTTTATCTCAGGTCTTGCTCTGCATGGTGTTAGTTCATATTTTCATTAAACTGAGAAGAATTCAATACACTTTATTAGCTTAAATACACTTTATTAGCTTTCGATTTTAATACTTGTATTCTTAAGAAAAATGATGCAACATTTCTCTGTATTTTGCTTATACCCAAGCAAAAATTAAAATATTTATTAACTATAGCAAGAAGCGATTAAAGAATTTGAACTAAAATTTTCCCCTAGAAAATAGCTTTAATTTTCCAATTTATTACATACTATTGTTCCAACTATAACTATTGTTTAAGCACAAAATTTATGTTTTGTCAACCGTTATCCGATCTATAACAAGGAGTGACAAAGGAATTTAAATTAAAAAATTTCCTAAGAAAATAACTTTAATTTGCCAATTTGTCCAATCCGTGAAGTTATAACTAACTATTTCAGGAAGGAAATCAAACACGAAACCTTCAAAAAAGAAGTTTCAAAGACGTCAAATAAGCTTTTTTCTTTACCTATTTCATAATTTCGGCGTAAAATTTGTCTTGTCAACCATTATCCAAGCTATAATAAGGAGTGACTAAAGAATGTAAACTAAAATTTTTCTTAAGAAACAGCTTTAATTTGCCAAATTCGTAAAGCTATAACTATTCAAGGAAGGAAATTAAGCACAAAACCTTCAATAAAGAACTTTCAAAGACGTCAAATATGTTTTTTTTTCTTATTTCATTATTTCAGCATAGAATTTATGTTTTGTAAAGTATTGTAAAAGATAAGATGTCAGCTAATAAATTTATATTACTTTACACTATCTTTTGATTATCAAAAATATTCCTTAAATTCTTATCACAATGACAAAAAATTATCAAAACGAATCTTTTCATTGTTTACAAATAAAACGGTAAAAACCCACAGTATATATGAGTTTGTAATATGCATACTCAATTTCCTTATTTCCTTATTTTCCAGTGAAGTGGAGTGTTTATTTCGACTCCGAAGGGCGTCTAGATGATGAATCGGCCAGAGATTCCAGGCAACAAATTAGTCCCGATGACAGCGCTAATGACAGGTTAAACAAATGTGTGAGGTGATACGTCTTGCGCCCAGCTGGCTTTTTAATCGGAAAAAGACCGATCACTACTCCATCTTCCCCCAGCTTAACTCAATCCTCGAAGTCAATCTTTCAATTTCAGAACAGTCCTGTCTCAAACTTGCGTACGCTGGACTGGCAGTCACATCAGTCTGCGGAAGAATGTTCTGTTAGTGAAATGTATGTGAAAATTATCTGCTGAATCCGCATTTTGCAATAATTTATATTTGTATGTAATTATATTTTTCCTTTTTATTGCAATTATATTTCTCCTTTTTCCTATTTATTGTACGTAATTATATTTTTCTTTCCTTCTTGAGTTACTCCATCTCTTCTTCTACGATGGTTTTCATTATCTACAGCACGCATCCTGATTAATTGCTTTGTCTTTGCTTTGTCTCGCCGTCCATCGTGTAAATCTCTTTCTTGCTAACCATTTCCTTGCAGTGGGATCTTCTCTATCCATATTGTTTACCAACACTCAAATCAAAAATAAATAACTAAATCTTTATAACATTTAAGGTAACAACTTTCCTATTAAATATTCAGTTCAAAAATTAAGTACGTAAAAGGAAGAAAATATCGGAAAGACCATTGGAATAGAGAGATCTCAAAATACGGGAACGCCCGAGTTTCTCTTTCAAAGATAAGGCAAATTCACTTCCCTTCTCAAAAACCGAAATGATAGCTGGCACCCTACGAATTCTAATAAACCCCTCTCCTGTCCCCAAAACCCTTCTGGGCGAGCCACTCTAACGAAGAAAACGTGTGCTGCAGGTGCGAAATCAATCACACTGCGTCTGGTCTGAACCTCTTTTAGCATGTAGCTACTCCCACATTCCTGAGCGTTAGCGACTTCGTACGGCTTTTATATTATAGATTCTGACACTAGTTATAGCACACAAATGCACAAAAACGTATGCTTAAAGTTTTGATTGAGATTAATTTTCAGCTGCTATTAATCGAAGATTTATTCCCTTAAAGTGTAATGTCTTATTTAACCAAGTGTTTGGAGTGAGTCTCGGAGACAGAATAAATTATATCATTGCATGTATGCATGAAACGAAAGCGGTCTATATATTGTGGATACTTAATGCATTACCTTAGCAAATTTTCTAACTTATAAAACGACTGATATCTAACAGATACAGCTTTAATGCAGTTTTATGTTGACGTTAAAGCTCAAATTACATTTTTCCTTTGAGTGCATTGATTTTTAATTGTATGGCCTTTTTCAGAAGCGTAAGGTTGTTTAATGAAATAGTTTCACTGATATGGCGGTATGTAAGCATGAACACGATGGTGTTGAATACAGATGATGCTTCATGAAATTTCTATAATATCGTTTTTCTGCTTGCATACTGATATAGAAAAATGGATCATAATATGTAAGCATGGAAATGATGATGGTCAGTACAATGAATCCTTTATGAAAATTATCTCAGAAATTTTTTTAGTTTTTAAAACAACTCATGTCTAACAGACACAGATTTATAAGTAGTTTTATGTTAAATTTAATGTTAAAATCAGTTTTTGTCTCTATTTAAAGTGGTAAATCGATGATTTTTGGACTTTTGCATCTCTGTATAGACTTTTACGCATGTGATATAGTTCAAATTTTATATTTCATGGAGACGAATCATGTTTCATAAGCGCTTCAGTTCGACTGGGTTTTTCTAAAATAATACTTCAACAACTTACCCATTCCACTGATTCTTAACATGTTATATTAAAGAATTGTTTTAGCTTTGATTCTAGAGACGATTCCTCTTCCCATCTTTAAAAGCACCAATTACTGGTAAGAACAGTGCGATTTATTGCTGTATTTTAATAGTTTCATTTGATTGCAAATTGTTCTAAGCTGCTAATAATGAAAGAATGAAACAATTTACTAAATGCACAATGAAAGCTACTACTGATAAACTATTCATACATTTATACTGATACCAATGCAAATACAAATTGTTACGCTAATTGCTGGTAAAGATAGAATGATGGAATGCTGTATTTTAGCATTTTCCATTGATTGCAAATTGTATTAAGCTGCTAAAAATGAAAGAATGAAACAGTTTGCTAAGTATACGATGGAAGCTACTACTCCTTGAAAAGCTACTGTATGAGACTACTGATCGACTACTCGTACATTTACACCAATATCAATGCCAATATCAACCAATAATCGTACCTATCCAAAAAATGGAATTAAGCATTTGTCATTTAGTTTCAGTTTCTCATGAATAAGATGGGGCCGCAGTAGTCTTGAAGCAGAGCATGGTGCCAAAGATTTATGAGTTCGAGACATGATCACTAAAGATTAGTCGGATAGGTGGGCTTGGTGCACATCAGATAGGCTGTGATTAGACGTATTTCTGGTCACATGAAAATTTAGAGACGAGGCTACGAAATTATCCTCGTTAACTGACCACAGTTCAATGAGTAAGATCTGTAACCCCTCCCCCCCAAAAAAAAATTAGCTTTAAAACAGCACTATTATTGATCATTCACAATTACGATTATTATATAAAAACTAGAAAATATCCCGTCATGGTATGACGGGTGCAAATTGCCTCTTCACTCAAGAGATTTCCCGTCAAATTTGACTTGTTTAAATAGATATATATGCGAGAGAAATGTTTAACATTGATTGAAAACAAATAAAATAAACATATGTTTTGGACACGAAATATTTTCTCATTTACATATTTCTTTATTCAAAAAATTTCTTTGTAAACAACATTCCGTGTGAAGTATTTTTCTTTGTTTAACAATTTTCCTTGTACTTCAGATGTCTTTCAAAACAAAGCACTTGTCTGCTTGTCAAACTTTGCCAAAAAATATTATAAAATTATATCATCACGGTTGCAATCAATAATCAGATGCATCGTGGCGTCCAAACTATATCACGCGCATGATATACCACTGACGTGATTTACCACTTTCTATTAAAAAACGGAAATTAATTTGAATTATATGATTAACATAATCAAAAATGTTTCGGGAAATATTGATCATAGCGAGATAAATTTTATATCAATCTATAGCAAATTTCATTTCACTATTTTAGAGCTATTAAATTTGAAATTAGAACGACAATTACTTTTTTAAAATTTTCTATCAATGAAATAATGCTGTTTAACGTCTCGCAGTGCTATGGCGCGAATTTTATTGTTGGTGGCTTCAGAGCGTTACAAGATCAGTAAGAGACAGATCTGGGTTATTATATTAGTAATTTAGGTTTTCCTTTCAAATTTTTATTGAGTTTGTGAGAAAATAAAGTCAGTCCTCATTAGAAATATGCCGATTATTTTATGAAGGTAAAAATGATAAACAAGAATGTTTGATATCGATGTGCTTGTCATATATTATGTGACGCTTTTTCACGTTTTCGCTTTCCCACTTAGGGTCAGTTGGGGTAATTAGGGACGAATTTTGCAGTCTCTGTCATATTTCTCTTTAAAAAGATATTATACTATGAAGAAGAGGTCTACATTTTTTTGTGAGTGCATAAACATATTCTGCAGAGTTCATTAAACAATGTCTCCTTTCAAAAATAATTTATTAATTAATCAACCCCAGCTTTAGGACCGTTCTTATTTTATCCCGAAGTGTTCCCAATTACCTCACAGACTACGGGGTAATTGGGAACACGTATTTCGACTTCTGGTCACAGTAACGTATTGATTTGAAGATAATATATTTGAAATGATTAGAAACTACTGCATATTGCCTAAAAATGCATTTAACAGCCTTTTCCCAGTTATCACAAAAGACTGTTTTTTGAATGCTTTTCAGCAAAAATATCTGCTTTTCCACGGAATATCGCCTATAAACTGTTATATCTATTTACTAACTTCAATTTGGTGTAATTTATAATCATTCTTACTCAAATGTTGTCGGGAAAATTTGGGAAATGAATCTTTACAGAAACTGAAATAACTGAATATTATGACACACTAGAAGGAAATAGGTAAGACTTAAAAATCTCACGTAAAAATTAGTAGAAACAAATAGTAACAATCGGTTATTGAAAGTAGATTTTCCAATTGAAATCGAAAGTTCTATTCACTATTCTACTAATTTTTCTTCGACATTTACACAATCTGAAAACTAACTAATTCTATCCTACAATACTTTAAAGATATGATCTGGGAGTGTAGCTATTAACTGAATCTCGGAAATGATAAACAGGTCATTCACCACCGAAACAAATTTTGATTTAGCCAAATTGGTAGTTCTCAAACCTGTCATATCATTTTCAGCACCATCAACTTCTTGAATTCCTCAGACGTATGAATAATGTGCCTTCATTTTGGCACATCCAACGTTATCGATCAAAACTAAAAGGCTTGATGAAAAATCAACCAAGAGTGATTCCAGGTAAATTACTTTCTCCAACTTCTTGTTGAAAAGAGCCAAAGTCCCCTACCTTCAGATTCCTCGATCAGTATCACGTTTTCTACTTTCTCGTCAACAGTTTCTTGTTTTCTTTCATATTTGAAGTAAAAGCGCTTCATATCATTATTAACAAAGAACTTTCATACGTAAAAAGTAATATGTATGTAGGATGGAAGTCTAGCTCCCTTGTGGATTGAAGTCAGACGAAAACGAATGGGTTTGCTATTTTAAACATTCAATTATGACGAAACAAACAATTAGACGGCACAACATACAATTAAGAAGATAAAAGTAAAGAATTGGGATGGCGGTTGCTGCCCTTTACATCATGTTAAAATAAAGGCGGCAGTTCTGAACAGCATGCTCCATCATTCGCAATCGCACAACGATGTCTGTCGCCAGCAAGCGAAGAAATCAGTCGTGTCATGTGACGTCAGCTCGTAGAGAGTTGCCAATCGGTGGATCGAAACTACACGGCTTTCCTGACGGTGCGTTGGCGGGATACCACATGTATGTGGATCGAATAATAAATTGTTTTAAAATTTCAGTTGTTAATTTGAGATAAAACAGTGAACTTTACTGATGGAGCAGAACGCAATCCCGTTTCTAGATATAAAATTACTTCTATCGAATAATAAATTATTGCAAGTACATAAAAAATATAGGTCTTTGTTTTATTAGAAGCCTGTTTCTAATTACTCGCATTAAAAATTGTCATGGGTAATTTTGAACACTAACCTGTTCCTCAAAATGAAATCCAAAAACGAAAATTAAAGTTTTCTCGTAATCATTATATCCTACAAATTTAAGAAATATATAAATTAACAACTCAGCTCGCATATAACTGGCGTATAGAACGAAAAATCAATCTTAAAAATTTTGATTTTGCTTTTCTGTAAACGGTTGTAATTAAAGGTAACAAACGTTACCAAATAACATTGAAAAAGTAGGAAAGTGATTTTTCTTCTTCCTCTAGAGTGTCTTGACCAAAGCACATGCTTTTCAGTTCGCCAAAGCCTCACCAGTGCGCTCTGTAGTCACAGTTCCCAATTACTACTTGTTCCCAATTCTCCGCCTGGCCCTGACAAAAATACTCTTAAAAACAAAATAATTAATTGTGAAGAACAAAAAACTGATATCTTAATTTAGTTTCTGCATAGCAGCATAAAAATGAATATGGAATACTTGTAAACAAAGTTTCAGCTTCCAAGAAACACCAAGAAAGTAGCTATTAGCTTTCATTAGTCAACACTGGAAATTGATGAGGATTATTTAAAATTAAAAATAAACTCACAACATTCCTTTGTATCCCTCATGTCATAGGTGTGATCTTTGAGCTTATTTCGAAGGATCATTATTTCCTCCAAAATATTTCACTTGAACTATTTGATTCATAGCTATAAGAATATCGATACGAATGCTGGTAAAGAAATCCCTTCTTTGTGTTTTATTTTGAATTGGATAGAAATTTGCAAAAGCACAAAAATCAGAATGGCGACATAACACAAACAACAACTTAGCTCAGTTATACTGCATAAGAAATGTGGAATATAATGTTTCTGCGAATCTTTTTTGTCTTGGTAAATTAAAATTTCCTTCTGACTATCAATAAATTCTGTAAAACTTTCGTCATAAAAGTTCATTTGTTTCTTGCTTTTCGGGGGCTTCGGTCAATTTAATCACGAATGTAGTTCCTGTTTTCAGAATAAATTCATATTAATTCGGTATTCCATCATTTACTTAAATACAAAATAAAAAAATTCTAAGAATACAAATCATATATAAATAATAATTTGAAATCAAAAAGTGGTGCATTCCTACATGATATATTTTCAGAGAGTTAAGCAAAATATATGATGAGGTTATGACTTGTTTATTTTATCCGAAATATGGTAATGTAGTTTTCCACATATAATCTTGTTTTATTCTTGCTCATTAAATACATCACGAATAGTTATTGATTTTCCGTGTTTTTGGCATAACCTCATAATACGTGAGTGGTTTGAACTGAATAACGGAATTACCTAATTAAAATGATACTATATGGAAAATTCAAAATAGGTTATCGTATTTTTCTGAAACAAGTGAAGGAAATCCTGAAAGGAAGTCATTTAGATGACTAATACGTCATTTTAAAACATCGAAGAACGAGCGGCTGTATGTTTTCAAACCAAGGAATTCTATGTCCGATTCCCTTCAAATCTCAAAAAGAAAACCTTATATTATTTATTTTTATTTTGAGTATTCATTACATTCTGGTATTAATTTCAAATTGCATTATTATCATATTCACTGTAGTGTTGAAATTTTTAGGTCGTAATTTTTTTTAAATTCTCTTGGATTGTTCCTTTATTTTTCACTCTACGTTTACTCGAACTATAAAGAAATTGTTAATTCTTGAAAATAAAAATAGGAATACAGAAAGTTTAAATATTATATTGTACTGTATTGCATGAAGCACTATGAGTCTTCTTTATAAAAAATAATAATATATTATGTATTAATATATATAATATATTATATATATTGATATATATATATAATATATTATTATTAGTATAATAATATATTATAATATTATATTAATAATAATACATCCAAATCACACATATGATGATACATCCAACCAATTGGCGAAAATTATTTAAACATATTAGATGAATTACACAAAACATATTATTTTATGTAGGGGAGAGTGGGGCACCTTGAACAGGTTTTAGATATTATTGCATGTGCATTCAAAGTTAATGTAAAATATGAAAATTTTTATGTTCTAAAAAAAACTTTATTATATCAGTAAATGAAAGTCAGAAATACAATTAATTACTGCATCAAGAAAATAGAGAAAACTAACTTTTAAAATATTATATGAAATGGTTCAATGTGCCCCTTTGGGTGGGGTAGCTTGAACCTCCAGGAGGGGCAGGTTAAACCCATGTGAAATATCACTACAAACTAACGAAAGTGATAAATGCCTTTTCACTGACCACTTACAATTGACATTGGACACTTAGGAACACATATTCTGACAATTATTATTTTTAATGTAGACACTGAAATGCAACATAGATCGAACCCTCTTAGTGGAAGCAGTTGTCGTTGGTTTCCTAAGACACATCACAATGTTATTTCTGCTTATGTAACTTTAATCTTCTACGTCTGGTTTAAAAAATATTCCAGTCAGATTATATTGTCTATAAAAATCAACTTCATATATATCAACTTCGTCATCTTCTCATGTTAGATTAATTATTTTTCCAACATAATAAAGGTTTTTCTGTTTAGAATCGCAAGTTTATTTATTCTTGAATAATTAATATAAAAGTCCCTTGTATCGATACAAGCAAAGTTAATGATGGAAAAATGGTTTATTATTTTTTATTCTAACTAAAACACTATCCTACTCTTACACATTTAATAATGAAAAATTAATAACATTTTTAAACTTTGTGTAAACATCATATTTATTTGAGCATTTTTTTTTATTTTTGATTTAATTTACACCATTATTTAAATGATGCTTGATTTTTAAATCATTTGATTTTTTGGTTTGATATTTAAATTAAAAATTTAAATTTATCTAAATTAAACTGACTTAAAATTTAATGTTCTTATATTTCAATTCATTATTATTGTTTTTATTTGATATTTAAATCAAATAGGCTATATATATGTCTGTCTTGAAATGTAAAATTCATAAATCAAATAAATAAATATATATTATTCTCTTCCATACATTAAACAAAACATTACTTTACTAATGGGGCAGGTTGAACATAGGTTCTAACTGCCCCGTTTCTTGTGGTTCAATGTGCCCCGTTGGCTGCCATCTTAAAATATTTACTTTGACAGAGTTATGGTGCAACACTTACATTTAAAACTATGATACAAATCATCATCTGGAACATAACAATCTGTTCAGTAAAAGAAACTAATTAAAAGCACATTCATCAAAGTGAAAATAAACTGTTATCTTACCTGTAAGATTTTACTCTCATATGTGGATTTTAAACACAACTTTCTACAATGGCATCAAGCAAGGGAAATAAACAATGTTTTGCATGAATCATATATTTAGTACTAGTTGATAGTACTGTGGTAATATCTAGTGTGAGAAAATAAAAATAAAAGAATAAATGCCGATGGTTCAAGGTGCCCCTATGTTCAAGGTGCCCCACTCTCCCCTAATTTATCTTAAAATCTAACATTTTTTCTACGTTGCTAGGCAACGTTCATTAAAGACTGATATCGCGTTGCCACTCTATTTTTTTTTTACCTTTAGAAATATATATATACTACCTGAACCCGGTAATACTTTGCCATTGCTAGATTTCAGAATATATATAGATTAAATGAACACAATTGAAAGTTTGTTATCAATTATTGTATTTATTTAAAATTGTATACCTATATATATAAAAGGCAGTTTTTGTACGTGTGTTTAGATGTGTGTGTATCGAATTAATTGATAACTTGAATTTCCAATGAAATACAATTGCAGAAATTTGTGGTCAGCATCCGTAAATGGAAACAAAGAGCCTGCTGTATGGTATATTTGTCTTTGAATCTTGAATGTTGGCTTATAATTCAGAGTTATTATATTCGTTGCACCAAACGAAGTCATTTGAAAACATGTGTTAGAATTTCGTATGTTATTCAAAAGATTGTGTTGTAGTACCAGCGACCAATGAGAACAATGGCTCAAGTGGTGCCTTCAATAGTGAGAATTTAACTATACCATTCAGACAACATATCCCAGGTGCTTCATTCTTGAATTTGAATGCCCTGAAATTTGTTCAAACTGTATTCATGCTTTCAACAGCCACAACTGGATGCAAGCTATATTCAATTTCGAATTAAACTGAAATGCAATACGATCAAGTTTTGCCAATTGACTTAATCGATTCATTTGCATGCATAATCGAATATTGCCATGTTGTTGATTTCGATATAATGCAGCAAAATCATCACAATTAATATTGAACATTTAGAAACTTACAGAACGTAAAAAAAAAATTGAACAATGCGGAATTTCACAAAATTTAACAACAGCACTCGAGCTTACTTCTACGCATGCGCGACAACATTTCTTATCTTGTGAACTTCAATGTTCTATATTATTTTTCAATGTTATTACAATAAATAAAAAGTTCTTTCATACTCATAGTAAATGAGTATGAAAGAACTTTTAGTACTTTCATACTAACAATAAAAAAAAACTTTAATATAAAAAAGACTGATTTCAGACTCATAATAGATGGCTGAGTTTCCAAAACGTGATAAAAAAATGTAAAAAATGCACTGCTCTTAGTTTCGATGTTATTTAAATCGCGTAATCGTAATCGTAAAATAGTTGACACCCGAAATTCAGTATGCTGCGTCGTTCTAAATATTGTTTCTGAAAGCTTTTTTTCTATCCCTTAGATCTGACAGTAAAACGCTTATTAAATTGATGAAGATGGGTATTTCAAACAATACCGAAATTACAGGCATAAATGCTTTTTCTTAATTTTTTTTAAAATCTGTAATGTGAAGTCCTCTTTCCATTCATCTATCTCTCTCCCTTTGAAAAGAAAAAGAATATCTTACGCTCTTGTATGGAAGTTTTTGTAAAAGAATTCGATCATGAAAAGAAACGAATGAAAACAGAGAATATGGTTCTTATATGTTCTGCAGAGACAAACATAGTTACCGCTAGAGTCAATCTGACTAATGCATTCTGAAGAAAGGCGATAGAAGCCTTTCTTCTTCTGAAACTACTTCGTTTGACAGATCATTGTGGGCTATTTGAAAAGTGTCATATCAATAGTTTATTTTAAAAAATCGTAAAAATATTTATTAAAAATCTTTCTAAAAGTCATAAGCAAAGATAAAGCCAAAAAAGGGCTAAAAATAAATTTAAGGCCAAATGAAATTTCCAAAGGTCAAGGGCTTTGCAGAAAGACCAAATTTCCAGAATTTGGCCTTAAAAAGGCCAATATGGTAACCCTGCCTCTGTTCCCGAGGTCTACACGACGCCGAAAAACAACCCTGTTTACAAAAAGCAACCCCGCGTTAGGAGTTGCGCCAAGCATTTTATCAACCATCGCCAACGGTAGTCAAAAATTAAAATATTATTAGGCCCCTATTTTTATTTCTAATTGTCAGATCGAGGATTTCAATAACTAAAAATTCCCCGGACAACGCGGATCATTTTGCAGAAAACCGCACTTAAATTGGTCCAGTAGTTTTTGAGTTTATAGCGAACGTACATACGAACATTAAATTTTATATATATATAGATTTATTGGTACAAATATCACAATATTTTCACTATTAATTAATGATAAGAAAAGGTTCTTGAAATAGGTTTAAAGATGCATCGTGCGTATTTTAATCTTCATAATTTACAGTCCTTTTTCAAATAAAATAATGCATATCTAATTAGTTGTCTCTCTGGGTGATAAAGTCTATTTTACTTATTATAACAACAATAAGTCATGATCAGCTGCAAGTACTCTTGCTTTATCCCAGAGATTTAATTTCATAATGCATAAATTTAAATTTAATAATTGATTTTTATCTATCAAAATAATAATGTAGAGTTTATGAATCGAAACAAAAAATTATCTGGAAAATCTGCGTTTAACTTTTTTCAGCATATTTTTGTAGAAATGAGGGAGAAATACAAGAATTACCGAATTAAAATAAAGAAAAAAGATTAAATATTTAAGATTTATAAAATAAGATTAAACTGGTAATTATACTAACACTTATTTACAAGTGTTTGTCAAGAAGGCTTGAAATTTATTAATCCTCCGATTGCGCATTCCGCGATGTCTGTGTGTTGTCAGCAAATCTATTTTCTGCTGCTTCCTACGATTTTCACAGGCTAATGTGTTTACTTAGTACTTTTATAGCGTTGGATCATATTTTATACTAATAAACCTTTGAATATAAATAACAACTCCCTTGGCTCAACGGTATTTCAACACGTTTGCAAACATTTAATCTAAATAGTGAATTACAAAAATATACACTAGGTTAAGCAAGAATTAGCACTTGTGGATCATAAAAGTGATCAAAGAAAAACACGCTATAAGCCATACTAGAGAAACAGAAAACATCACATGGAAGTAGAAGAAAAATAACCTATTATGGTAAAAATATGCATGGGCACTTGAATATGATATTATCTTTAAATATGAATATATGATGATATTGTGATCGATGATGTGATGAGCTGGTGAAAAATACGTTCGCGTAATTCTTAAATCCTTAGACCATAATGTGCAAAGGTAAAATACATGTACAAATGGAATACTATCTAATAATCCATATGAAATACTATACTAATAAAGGGTGGTATACCATTGAAAAATACAATCAGTATCTATGATAAATGATTGCTTTTCTACGAATCTAGTATTGACTGGTCATTGGCATTACTCATTTCCGCGCCTTTGTAAAGAAGTGTAATGAGAAGTAAAACTGATATATTGTGAAGTTTTCTGTATTTTCATAAAGACTTATTATCCATGTTCATAATGTGATACAACAGTTTTTCTTTCACATTATTTTTAAAAGCCATAGTTTGGTAGGTGATAGTGCTTTTTTCACAAATACAGCTTTTTTTATACATATATTCCTTATACATACTGAACATACATTATTATATTACATTACACATTTTTCACACATACTTGAAATATTTCTTCGTTATACAAAGTCTCCAAGGTCTAGAAAAGTAACACTGAAAATTTTCTTAGATATTAATTTTGATTAGATTTCCTTAAAAATAATAAGATTATGAAGGCGTAGGTAAATGAATTTCCAAAATTTATAAAAAGGTTTTGAAAAGTACCCGAAAAAAATCTTTAAAAAGGAAGGCTAAAAAATAATATTATTTTATTTTATTGTAAATATTAAATTATATTTTGAAATTAAGGAAAAAAATTCTTTTTTCGAATCATCGAACTAAATTTGACAAACTTAGTTTATTTCAATTTCCTTTTTTTTTTAATAATAATTGTCAGTATTTAGAAGTTTGAAGTTACGTCAAAAATTTGCTACATTCGATCCGTTAAATTCGACTGAAGATATTTTAAATTTTCTTTTTTCCTCAATTAAGCCTAACATGGCGGAAGATGCCACTACATAGATGTTCTGCGAGGAATCGGCAGGTGATTTTCAGCGCTTTTTCAAAAAATAAAAATCTTTTAATTTTTGCCAATTTACCGGTCTTTCCAAGCTAATTTAGGGCACGGTATACAAAACAGTGATCAAAATCTTTCTTACGTTACCCAGATATCTTTATCTGAAATATATCTCACTCAAGCGCAGCGTAACACGTTTAAAATCGGTGTAGACGAGTAACGTAAAGCATAGCCGACTGTGACCATGACCTAAGAAATTAGAAGCGCTGAATTATTCGTCGACTGAAATCAAAATTAATTAATCAAAGAGAAAAAAGAAATGGTTTCCGTGGCGTTTTGGTAAACAAGTAGAAAAAGATATGGGAGAAAGCATTGCAATAATAATTAATTCAGAACCTGTTTATTTAATCTTCTGATTCATCATTTAATTAAAAGGATGAAACACCGGCATGAACATTTAAACATGATCTGATAACGCTGTTTCTCTGATTTTACATCAAAAAGTAGCTTAATTAGAAATTTGTAATATTAGAAAAAAAACCAAAATCCTTGCATGGTAGAACATTTATCATGGGTAATAACAAAATAAACAAATTAAACTTTGTTAAGGCAAGTTTACTTATTGTTGAATACTAATACATTTTTTTCAGAAACCCAAGCCTGATTACTTTAAATATTCTTTTAATATGAAAAGTTACTTTGCACGAAAGTCATCTAGAGACACCAGTCGCTTGCTCTTTTTTCCTTTTTTCTACGGAAGCCAACAGGCTTTATCCCTTTTTTTTCTGAGAGAAATATTCATTTAGCAGTTTCTTTCTACCGATATAAAATATTTTGCTACAAATTTATGGGAGTTGAGATTCAATACTTCTTATCCTGTAATTTCTTTGGATTTCGAAAATATTCGATTTTACTCGTTTTATACACAAATTGAAAAGTTGCTTTCATTCTGATTATAATGTGATGAGAGGAACTTGAGTTTCTTGAATATGAGAAAAAAATGTTGAAATAGTTGAAGAACTCTTTAGATAGCATAAGGTACAAAATATAGCTTTGCCAGCAACAGTTTCTTCAGAACTGTTTCGAAAATTTTGCATCGCATTCTCTATTTTAATCATGAATGTTAGTTTCTGTAAATTCTTTTTTAATTATGGAGTGCAGCAGTGTATTTGCTGTTGTGTTAGAACAGCTCTTCGTAAACTGTTAGTTGCTACTCCAAGTGGGGTCTGCTAAAGAAAAATGGATTCGCAAAAACTTTCACATGTCCTTTTTCGAATTCGTCAACGTGAGCAAAAATAGTTTTCGGTATCATTATTAATTAATTGTTTACTTATTTTTTAACCAACGCTGTGCAAGAGGTTTAATTTTTTTCAGAAACGTCAGTAATTTGAAATTTAAAAAGGCGTGTTTGATGTTTAAACTAAACAACGCAATAAAAGACAGAACTACTCATTATCTGTTAAACCATACTTTCAGTTCATGCTTTCAATTTTAGCTTAGTTTTTTAGTTGTGTGATAAGTGACGAGAATTCAGAACATCTGATGATTCTAAAAATAATTTTGCAAGTACTTACTAATATTACTAGCGGTACGAACACGACGTTGGCTGTGGAATAAGGACTTCAACAAAATTTAAAAAAAAAAACGCCCACAATGACGCAAAAAAGTTTTGAAAACAAAATCAAAACAAAAGATAGACATTATGAATTCCCCGCTTGTTTTTCTTTGCGATAATGACATTAGAAGTGTAGGAAAACAGTACAGAGTACGTTAATCCAAAACTATTAAAAAATTGCAAAGTGAAAACTGCAATTATGTATGTAAGTGAGATTTTTCCTTCCTAATTATAGAGAAGAAAACTAGCATAAATCAAGAGATCCTTGTATTTTTTGCAAAAAAAAAATTAAGATTTCATTTACGTATATAACGTTAATACTAAATAATATTTAATTCAGTATGTTGAAATAGTTTAATAATAGTTATCAAAAATATATTAGAATACAAAAATACGAAAGAAGATAGAAATAGAAATAATTAAACTTTTTTTCGAAAATTCGTAGATAGATTTATCTTAAAAAGACATTAATTTTCTTATATGTAATATCATGAAAAGAATTATAGTAAAATAAAGCTCATACTAGCATGACATTTTAGATGAATTACATTGGTGTCTCTTACTACTTGCAAAACGAAGAAAGGCTATAAAATAAAGAATTTCCATCAATTTTCGTTTACACGAAATCAAAATACGATTTACAAAAGAAAAAAGTATATAAATTGAATGCCATGGACAATTTGTATCACCACTGATTCTCACAATACTAATTGCCTTATATATTCAATTACAAAAACCCAACAAGAGTAATTTATAACGTGTTCTTCAATCATCCTTCCATTGAAATCAATTTCACACTTGTATTTGTCTCGTAAAAAGTCATTTATCAAGTAAAAAGTACGTGGAAAAAATTTATTTCATTATCCGCTTAGAGCAATCGCTCGCAACTTGTTAGTCGTGTCGGCAAGGCTCCTAAATGGTAACTATTACCATTCAAATTTTTGTTACTGGGTTTTGTTGCTGACCAACCTGGAATAAAAGGATCTGAATGCATAGCAAGGTGTTAACCTCAGGGGGTTCTTAGTGTCGGGTTTTTGTTTTATTTATATAGTTTATTTTTCTGCGTTTTGTTTTAGGTGTAATAGTAGTTGCATTCACTCAATCATTTTCATTTCTACGAAACACAATGCTGGAAAAGAAAGAAAAAGTGGTCATTATTTGACTCGCGTTAAAAACTCGTGATTCGGCTTCCATCTGGAGCGATGTATGTAGGTGACTTCAGCTTATGCAACCGGGCTTTTACATTTATTAATTTTCTCTCTCTCTGTTCCTCGCCAGTGCATACTGGTAGAAGCTACTTTTTAAATGGAAAATTACCGCCTTCCTTGCGTAGTTTATAGGAACAACTGCCACCGATATATAATAAGCAATAAATCGTGTTCCGCAGACACGTAATTGCGTACCCAGCTGGTGCTTATTTCGGGTGTTCCTGGACCGATAATTTGCAGGTATCGACCGATTCGACGATTGTTTCACTCAAAATCCAATCAAATCCGCGCCATAAATTATTTCTCGACAAGGGTGGTGGGCCGAGCAGGAGTTCTTTCAGATGTCTATGTCAAACCCCACAGTAAATAACAGTTTCTTTTCTTTCTTCTTCTTTTGATTTTTGCTTTGTCTTTTGTTCAATCTTTCAGACTCCTTTATATTTTTTTTATATCCTCAAGCCTATTTTGCGCTGTGAGAGGCTTAAGCCTCAGTGGAAGTTCCCAACTCATTATTATTTTAATCTACTCTGATTACAGATTCAAGTGCTTGACTTTTTATTTCTCTGAAAATTTAGTTATTAAGTAAAAAATAGTATATCGTCACTGTTATATCAAAATGCATGTAAGAAACGACACTTATATCACATACGAAATTTTGATTTAACAGCTGGAACCACTAGTAACAGGTGGAATTTTGATTTTGATCTGCAACTTCAGTTCGATCATCACAGACAACAATGCGGAAACAGATGTAGCTTAACTATACCAGTGTTTTGCATCATTAAAATTTGGGGGGCAAATTTTATATATTTTGAACAATTTTAGACCGAATGTAGCTTACCTATACAAGTGCTTTGATCAGTATAATTTTTTGGCAAATTTCACACACTGTATTTTAAAATAAGAATGGCGCAAAATCTGCAACTGGAGTTCGATCATTACATACAATCGCTGTTATATCAAAATGCATGTAAGAAGCGACACTTATATCGCATACGAAATTTTGATTTAACAGCTGGAATCACTAGCAACAGATGGAATTTTGTTTTTGATCTGCAACTTGAGTTCGATCAGCTCATCACATACAATAATACTAAAACAGATGTAGCTTAACTATACCAGTGTTTTGCATCATTAAAAATTTAGGGGGCAAATTTGAAATATTTATAACAATTTGAGACCAAATGTAGCTTACCTATACAAGTGTTTTGATCAACATAATTTTTTGGCAAATTTCACATACTGAATTTTAAAATAAGAATGACGATATTATAGATAAAACTTTGTTATCAGCACGTATATTTAGAATGTGATTTGTAGTAATGAAATTAATCTGAATGTTAACGATAAATCCAATTTAGAAAATAAAATATTGTTGAAATAAACAAGAAAAAATAATTTAGTTAATTTGGATGCAGCAAATACAAGCAAATACTTTTCTAATTGAAAAGAGAAAATTAGATATTTCATAGTTCTTAAAAAATTAAATACCATATCATTTAACGCATCACATAATGTTAAAATATATTTTTTAATTAAAATGAGATTTCGGGTTTTAAAATCGTCCCAATAAAACTTTTAAATATTTTTCTCAAAAACAGTACTCTTGATTGCACCAGACAACTCAACGTAATTATTTTAATAGTAATTTATTTAATATGCACAACAAAGCATTTTTAAAAAAAGTAAAGCATTAATATTCAATGAAAGTTCGTCTTGTGAACGGTGGGAATGAATATTAAATGCCGTAAAACGGGTTACTTTGCACAGATTTTCACGACTTCCGACAGAATTTTGCGATTATTTACATGTATTTCTCTAAAAGAAAGGCTTTTATAATTTCTTCCTCATTGAGGGACTATTGGAGAAATGTTTTGCAGTAAAATTTGGATCAGATGGTAATTTAATAATTAATTATGATTTTTCGAAATTTTGGTGCTAAGTTACCTCATAGTTAGAGACACTTTGAACTTGATATTTTTTCCGTATATTCCAAACTCACTGTGATGCAATGCTAATCAATTTATTGACAACCTGGGTGGAAATATACAAAATAATCTTGAATCCAGCAAAAAAAAAAAAATCGAATTAAATTACCCATTTAGAACTTTTTCAGTTTATTTTTGTAACAAAGCATTTATAATAATTATATTTATAATAAAAATTGCTTGAAAGTCAATGTTAAGTATTTTCATTGATAACCTGAAAGGTATGTAAAAAAAATTCAATACATTCATATAAACAAAAAATATATCAAAATTTAACAGAAAGAGAAATAAAAATGTTGCTCGAACAACAGTTGAACAAATGTTGCAACGGTCTTTTCCTTCTCAATGGAGAAAACCAGAGGATTTCCATGTTTAGTTATATGAATTAACTTTCTTTTGTAATAAACTATTCGCATGGGGAGCAAAAAAAGAACCCGCTTTTGCCTCTTTAAGATTACACTAAATTTGTGAAACGGAGTTAAATCAAGCTTCTAATGTCGCTGGGGAGAACTCCGTATACCTACAAGTCCCTAACTTCCTTTTATACACCCTGGACATATCTGAAGCTTAAGAAAACATTGTTCCTATTATTATTTAATACAAGAATAAGCTGGAAAACCAATTGGGCACAGTTATCCCAGGTCAGAAAAAAATTAATTACAACTTAACTAGCAAATAAAATTGCCATTTATGTAAAGCAGCAAAATGGAGGCTAGGCATATTATCTTTCACATTCAAATGCTTATTTCAGAAATGTCACACTTTCCTAACCATAGACAGATTTTTCAGCACTAAAATTTCCGCTTAAAAATTGGCTCATTGTCTTTTCCTTCTGTAACCTCCTGATTGATTGTTATATACCTTTAAGGAATGAAATATACTAGACAGTGTTCCCAAGAAGATAGGAAAAATCTAAATCCCGTCCCCTTGATCAGTTGATCTCTTATTTCACTTTTCACACAAATTTTACACTGGTGCAATGTTCCCTCAACGAGTGCAAAGTAATCCCGTTTTAAGGTGATTTTTTTTTTCTCTTTTGCATTTCAACTATCATAGGAAGACTTATTAATAATAAGACAATAGAAATAAGTTTCCTATAAGTATTTTTTTACATACTATGATCTCTGAGACCAGCCTTTTCTTTTCTTAAATCTTAAAAATGAAAAAGTGAGATATCACCGTTCTTCTATTACGATAACACATTTTTAATTAATATTAATTATCATTTTCCTGGTAATTTATTTCAATTATTAATTAATCAGTTTTACATTCGACCTTTGATCATTAATTAAATTTCTATTTGTTAAATTTTAATTGAGTGTTTACATCTCTAACAATTGTTGACTTCTTAAACTGTTCGTTGACCTGTTAAACTGTTGACGTACTGAATGAGTTTTACAGTACGTCAAATTAATAAGTTTTGTTATAAAATCAGCCCGATGTCACGTCATTTCTTTTTCCCTTTTGTTGAAAGATAATAGATTGCTTTCTGTTTCCTCGGATGATTTGCCTGATGTCTCCCATATGCTTTTTAAATCAATGTCTTTATCGCTTGGTTTATGGATTGTATGGTACTATCAGCTGCAATAAAGTCATGAGCAATTATTTTAAAATACAAAATTTGTGTGAACGAGGTATCCTTAAAATTTATTACGTAAAACGAAATAAAATCAAATTTCCAAAACCAAAGAAAAAAATCGTTCATAAGATAAAAGAAATTAGTTTAAATGAAAAATTGGAATTTCATTCAATCATTTTGAGTCATCTTTAATGTTTGATATTTCAAGATTCGGTGAAATGGAAAACAAAGGAATATTTTCTACATTCTGAAAAAGTCCTCAGTAATAAATGAAATAAGTTCAATATTTTTTTCGTCTAAAAAGTCCAATAATGAATAGAAAATTCTTAATTACCTTTCTGATTGATGAAAATTTTACATGCAGTAAATACTAGTACTTTTGGGAACAGTAGACCTGGTGTGAGGAAAAAAAAGGAAATCTAAGATTCTCTTTTGACTCTCTATTTCTGCTTTTCTTCGCAGACTTCAAAAGTATAGCCATTTTTATTTTTCAATGTGAATTATTTAGAGAAATGTATATTTTAGCACAATTAACAAATTACAAATGATTGTCTGCTTTTATGATATTAGCAAAATTACAATTAAGTGTATGCTTTTATCAGTATTAACAAAATTACAATAAATATCTTGCCTATACCAAAAGGATTCAAAGGTTTTAATGGTGCCAAGCTCACTAATGACAATGAAATCAGTAAAACGGACGACATCTTAAAACGAATTTAAAAAATAAAAATCCTTATATATACATCGTTTTCTTCTGCTCCAAGAAATATTTCTGCCAATTTCGAAGAAAATTGATCAAAGCGTTTGGCCGTGATTGCGTAACAAACAAATTTACAGACAAACAAAATGCTGAGCGGTCGAGTTAAAACGGAGATTGGCAATCCAGCGATATAAGCTTGCATGAGGGTAGTATTCTATCTTTATATATCTCCAGAAGTCATAAATATCTTCGATGTTTTGCATGCATATATATATATATATATGTATTTCGTATATAGCTCTTAGCATTATAATTGCTATGACTTTGAATTGGTAAGCATTTAGTTATTTTCTCGTTCTTTTCTTGAAATATTTTGGAGATTTACTCCTATACTTTTTGCTTTTTTCCAACAGAACAGGCCTTCGCAGAAGGTTGGCGTCTCTAAAATTCGAATTTAATGCGACATAATCGATTCCTAAGATCGATTGCGATTTGATTGTTGGAATTCCAAATCTGGGTTGTCTTTTTCATAGTAATAGTTTATAATCTAATTATCTTTATGTATTTCATTGTATGATTATTAATTAGGTAATATTATTTTATATTTAATATTAAGCATTCTGTGGAACATCAAAACATTCCAAGCATACCGAAATATCATTCTTTATTTCTTCCTTTGGCAATCAATAACACACACCAATCACAGAAACTATGTAGAATTTAAAATTGTTGTGTTAAAAGCATTGTTTTGAATGTTACTCAAAGGAAATACACAGCAAAGGTAGAAAAATTTCGTTTGTCGAGTAAATTATTAAAATTTTATTCTTCAGAACGAACCTCCCCAAAACTGTTCATACCTGCAATGTAAACGATTTAACAATTAATACAATCATGGGTGGCGTCAATTTCTTGAAATATTTTCAAAAACCATTGTGGTAGTAAAATATGAATACACCTAGGAGTGGCGCTAGTGTCTACCCTACAGAGGGGCACGACTTGCTGTACGAGGGGAGGAGTGTGATGAAATTGGTCTCAAATTTTTGGGAGATCTTTATTTATCTACTAGTTGAATACACCGTTACGTGAACGGGGCTCAAAAATTTTCCCTGACGTGGGGGAGGGGCACAGCATCACCGACAGGGTGGCCCTGCCCCCCGGTTCCCCCACTGGCGCCATCCCTGAATACACCAGAGGAATGGACATATTTATTTGAGTATCTCTAGATTTCTTCTTCTTTTGATTTTTGGAATGTTTTGGCCACGTGAGATTCTAGTAAAACTCTTGGTGAATTTACTTGACTTTCGTCGGAATCTCATACAGAAAAGTATTCCTGTTAGTTTTTGAATACTCTCAGATGAGTGACGCCTTGATAAAGTTCATCTGGTGGATTCCTTAAGCTTATTAATTGTTCAATCTTAATTTCTAAAGAGTTTTCAATTTGTTAGGTGTTTTTTTTTTTGTATTTTTAATGTTTTCTTGGTTGCTTGCTGCATTTTGTGCGTTCTAGAAGCTTTGGTTGTATCTTATTTTAATTTTATTCTTAATGATTTATGTTTTTACGTTTAATATTTTATTTGCTTATGAATACATAAGATAATATTAAAATACGCCGTTGTTTGAGAAATTTCATATTCTCCTAGATTTGTATACGCCCCAAAATCAGAACGTGTACGTGTGGAAATCCATTATGATCCTTATTTTCTGTAATATTTGCTACTTCTGAGGAAGCCCTAATGTCTCATAGAAATTACAATGTTGACTTCTGGCTGTTTTTCTAGCTTTTCTCCGAGTGGAACACAAATTTTTTCCTAAAAGCCCTCCAGGAAGGCAACATTTCCTCATATTTTTTAGCAGATTTCTGTCTCAGGTGCTACCTAGAAGTTGCAAGATTTCTATCCCTAGGGAAGATACTACAGTTTTCCTATATTATAAGTTCTTGATTCTTGAACTTGGCTAGATATGCTACTCCGAGTGGAGTTAGAACAATCACCAACAGAAACTATACTGACTTTTGTTTTACTATGAATATATATATCAGTAGTGAAACATCCCATCAAAATTTAGAGCATAAATGCTAAATTATTGTTTAGTTTCAGTTGTTGGGTGTCATAACCATACATACAATTTTTATCAAAATAATTAACAACTTTAAAGGCAATTTGTCTCCATTAAGTCGATAAATCAACCTCAACTCCGATTGCTACCACTTAACCCGTCAAATACAGAAAGGATAAAAGTCACCATATGCCTCTCAGCATCAACACTGCAATAATCAACTTCACACATCCCTATTCTAGCTTCCATATGGCTTGTCTGCTCAGTTTCCTCAACTAATCACTTGAGACACAATAAAAGTCACCACATGTCTGGAAGAATTGTGACTCGAGCGGGAAGAAAGTTCCCCTAGTCCCCAGGGGGGATCTAATCCTTCGCAGGAATTTATGACCTATTTAACAAGTACCATGAGTGTTTACTGACCCTCTCCATGCAAGATTGATGGACTGAACTTGGGTTACATTACGGAGCATGTTGTCAACGCTATAAAACTCTCATTAACTTTAAAACCTATTTGACAGCAGGATATTTGTGGTTAAGAAGCTAATTTTACGGATAACTTCTCCCCAAGCGAGTTATACTATCCCATTCGTTTCCTAGAGAATTATTTTATATTGAAAGGAAAAGCTGATGCTCTGTTCTCGAAATTTTTACGGGACAATAAGTTTATTGCTTTTTAACTTAAGTAAATGTAGAAACTTTATCATTCGGTATGAAAATTTAGCATTGCATCGCAATGGAAATTCACAATTTTAAAATACTTGTGTATAAATTACGTACTGAAGTTGATGGAAAGAGTGAACTCAGTTCCTAGAAAAAGCTCAAAAATGTTATTATTCCACATTTATTTTTACCGAATGCTCCACTCTTTATTTTTACAGAATAATTCCACTTTTATTACTTTACAGAAATAATTCCAATTAGTACAGGGTGTTTCAAAAATATCTGGCAAAAATGAAAGAGTAGGCCAGACGTATGATAAGCATCCGAAATCACCTAGGAACATGGGTGCGCAAACGCCATCTAGACACAGCAGATGACATTTAAAATAATACTGCACTTGCCACAATTGGAAATTTGCACATTTTTTCAAATATCTCCTCGAACTTCGATCATATAAAGAATAGTTTTTAACTCACAATTTACATTGAAGATTCGGTCACGAGGCCATTTTGGGGACCGACCAGAAATTGATGATGTCGAAACGCCCCATTTCACAAAAATATGATAATGGTTTGCAGTTTTCGTCAACTGTTTTGTGTGCAATGCGCAATATTTAAGTGCATTTTCGTAAAAATATCTGAAATATTTGGGAAGATATAATGGTTTCTTTTAAAAATCCCAACTTTTTTTTTTTTGCTTATAACTTGAAGTTTTTCAACCAAAATGTATGAAACTTTCAGAATATGTGACAATATGCTAGAGTAGCATTGTCTAAAAATTTGAAGTAAATAATTTGAATATTAGAAAAGGTGTGAGCATTTGTAGTAAATGATTTTTTACTGCGCATGTGCCAAAAGTAGCCTAATTTTTCTTTCACAACTCTAGCGCCAGATGTAGAGGGCAACTTATATAAAAATTCCAGTCCAATACCTTTAAGATTCAAAAAGATATAGGCATTTTGGCCATCGCTGTTTCATTTTTAATGCCATCTACTGCCTCTAGATGGCGTTTGCGCATGCATGTTCCTAGGTGGTTTTGGATGCTTATTGTATGCCTGACCTACCCTTTCATTTTTGCCAGATATTTTTGAAACACCCTGTATATACTTATGAATATACAAGAATGTGAATATAATTAACAAAAAATATACGTATCTCGAAATTTTAAGTTATTCAGATTGTGATAGGACTTCTTCTTGCTGATAATTACAATGAATACCCAAGAAACTTAACTATATATTTCTTGAAATATAAAAATTAGAATGAGATTCTTGTTTTCAAAGTTCAAAACATGTATTGCAAAACTACCATATTATCTTTTCTGGGAGATACAAAAATTGAAACAAATTCATGAATCTGTTTGGGATAATTACAGCTGTTCCAGATCATGTCCATCCTACTTGGATTTTATCTACAGTTAGGCGTCCACATTTTTAGAGTATCTTTCGTATCTAAAAAGTCTGCTTAAATTAAAATTTTAAATTTCCTGATGCGAGATTTACAAAAAGAGCATCTTGCTCCTAACGGATAGCACTGAGAGGACCTGTAAAACTTCTTCCTGCTGATAATTACAGTAATTGCCTTGACAGCTTAACTATATATTTATCGAAATATAAATATTAGAAAGACATCCTGATATTCAGAGTTCAAAACATGTATTGCAAAACTACCATATTATCTTTTCTGGAAAATTTAGAAATGGAAAGAAATTGATAAATCCGTTTGGGATAACTCCAACTGCTCCAGCTCATCGCCATCCTTCTTCTATTTTATCTACAGTTAGGCCTCCATATATCTTAGAATAGCCTTTGTATCTAAAAGCACTGCTTAAATTAAATTTTTAATTTTTCCGATGCGAGATATGCAAAAAGAGCATCGTAATCCTAACGGATGGCACCGAGAGGACTTGCAAAACTTCTTCCCGCTGATAATTACAGTAATTACCCTGACAGATTTGCTAAATATTTATTTAAATACAAATATTAAAGTGAGATCCTAAACTTCAGACATCAAAACATGTGTTTATATGCCAGATTATCTTTTCAGGAAAATTAAAAAATTGAAGCAAGCAGGGCCGGATTAAGCCTCTTAGAGGCCTTTAAGCAATGCAAGTCTCGCCCCGCCCTTTTTTTCTCTCCTCAACCTCAAAAACCAGATATTTTAGTATTGATTTTAAATTAATTTCTATATAAGCAGGTGTAATAGCAAATTTTGACGAAATGAAATAGAAAAACATTTCATTGCGGTTCACTTTCAAGAGGGTTTATTTCAGCATATTGAGTTTGAAAAAAGACACAAAATTTTTATTTGAAATTAATTGTATACAAAATAGTAACAAAAAAATAGCAAAACATTTTAACAGAATCTAAATAGTTTTTTTATTATAGGATCGGACCTTTTTAAATTATGAAGCAACATATATTTTTTTCAAATTTATAAAGCAACATAATATGAAACTTGAAAATGGTAATTAATTAGAAATGTTGATGGAATATTTTTCCAAAAATTTAACGATACTTGATTTTAGTTTGAATAAGCTCGAGTGCAAGACTTTTGTAATTTAAATGAAAGCACAATTTTAAATTATTCTGAAAGGACGGGGGAAAAATCGAGACGTCGGGGGGCCATCTAAAGTTGTGGTGCCCATTTGCAGTTGCCTACATAGCCTATTTAATAATCTGGCTCTGGAAAGAAATTCATAAATCCGCTTCGGATAATTCTAGCTGTTCGAGCTCATCGCCATCCTAGTCGGTTTTTATCTACAGCTAGGCGTCCATATCTTTAGAGTAGCCTTCGTATCTAAAAGCCCTGCTTAAATTAAATTTTTAATTTTCCTGATGCGAGATGTGCAAAAAGAGCATCTTACTCCTAACGGATGGCACCGAGAGGACTTGCAAAACTTCTTCCTGCTGATAATTACAGTAATTACCACTAATGGGAGAAAATTGTGACGACTGCCTTTTCGATAACGGGGGGAAGAGGAAAAGGGGAGTCTCCACGGACAGACAGACCGATACAAATTACATTAAAAAATAATAAAAAATCAGGTACAGTAATTAATGATGATTTAATATTAATGTATTTTAGGAATTTGAAATATGTTGGCGCGCTAGTAAATCAAAGATTTCGGGAGAGCGTTGTCCGAAAAATTGGGATTTTTTTTCAATTTTTTTTTTTTCTTCCTTCCGTCTCCAACCCCCGCATTCACTTTTCAAAGTTCTTTAGTAATTACAAGAAAACATATTTTCTTGATTATTTTTTCATTTTCTCTCATCTGGACGATTCTGTTTTTTGTAATTACATTTTTTACCCTCCTTCCTTCCCATCTCTTTTTTGATCAATAATTCTACTAATGGAAGTTTTTTTTTCACTTCATCTTTCTCTCTCCCCCTTTTTCTAATTACATAAGTTCTAAAAGAATCGGAGAGAAAAAGCAACGGAACGCTCTCGGAGGTCAGTTTAAAAAAACTATATGAAGGAAAGGGGAGAAATTTTTATTTTGTACGTGTTCCAACCCTGTGTATTGTATTTGTCGTATATCTACTACAATTATAGTATTTTTTTCTTTCTCCAGGGATGATAAATAGGCTTTGTGACGGCTTGTATTATATGTTGATTGTTTTTTCTACTTTAAGAAAGAACAGATTTTTTAAAAAAAATTCTTCTAAAAGAAATCGATCAAAAAGTACCATACCAGTAAAAAAAATAGCCTTGTTAAAATTCTGCGTCCGATCATAATTCCAAGTATTTTAATAAAGTTGTGGATTGCATTTTTGGATGAATCAATGTAGTTAACGACTAAAGTATCGATTAATTGCTTCTTCTTTTTAAATTTAGAGCCTTACAATCTTTAAAGAAATATTAATTCTTAAAATCTGTTAATTTGGAAGAACAGATGAAACTTTGTGTTCTCCAACGAAAAGCTTTTCACAAAAAGTTTAAGCAGTTTCAAAGTACCATAGTGCAACCCCAAATTCAAGTTACAAGACTGCGATTTAGGGACGTTGCTCACAATTTTGAACCATCGTCGGAGGGCGAGGACAACACTTGAACCATCATCCCACTTTCCAGACTTCCTCATCACACCAACTCTAACGTAGAGATGCTATGATGAGACCCATGACAGATTTAATGTACATCAGGCCCATGCACACGACGGATCTTCTATGGTGATGCTCTCGAACCCGCGACCGAAGAAAATGTAACTTCTGGAGTTTTCTCTTCAAATGGCATCTCTTTAATCCCCTTGACGAATTTGACAATTAAAATATTTTCTTATAATACCATTAATCTTGAATACTAACTTAAGGAAAAGAATCAGAGGCACTAATTTTTTTTCAAACAATTAAACAGTTCTTGAGAACAGCTTAAATTTATTGCCCTTATTTGCCTGTATAATTTTAAATACAATAGAGCTTTGAGAGTTAAGAATAAATTAGTCCATATAGTAAGAGTAACTTAAATTTCTCCACGGAATATTTTCTTTCCATGACTTTGTTTAGCTTTAAATTATTTCTGTTTGAAATGTTTTTATCATATCAGTATAATCTAAAGTTCTTACAGATCAGATATTCCTTGCAGAGCAATTTATATAAACTTATGCTATTTTTATGCAAATATTTATTAGAGGATTTCCAAAGTATTTAATCAATGTGAGCGAAACTTCTGAACGTCTGATCAAGGAAAAGGATCAACTTGTTTTTGACATTAAAATAACATAATAGGCTAGAAATTTTTAGATATAAAATCTGTTAAATCAATAGTTCTTAAATGATAGTATTATTAAAATGAAAATGAGTTCTACTGGACAGCCAATTAGTTCATAACATTGCATGGTGTAATGCTGATAAATCAGAAAGAAAAAATGCAAATTTCATGTCCATACAAAAATCTAAAACAGCCTATTTGGATCTAGAATTTCATTTTTCGTCTCTTTTCATGGCTGTAAATTTTTAAAAATTATTTTAAATTCAAAATCTGAAATTTGTCATCTTTTGAAAATCGCATTCTCCAAAATATCAATTCCATTTCATTCTAGGCGAAAAAAACTAAATACCTTATTTTAGAAAACAATAAATGATGGATGATTTTGAAATAAAAGAAAGTGACAAGAACAAAGTTTTATAAATGAAAAACCGAACTCATAAACTATTCTAAAGTAGAAAATAAAAGTCCATCAAAATTAGATTCTAATTAAAGATCCAAATTTCAATGAAAAATAATTACATAAAAAGTTAACAAATCAATAAACATTATTTTTAAATGAACTAAGAGAAGTCTAGATTGCTTATTTATTTATATTGCCAATTTTTTTTCCCTTGTTCGTATTTATTGTTTTCCTATAGATAAAAACGGCGAGTTTCAAATTAAATTCCTTCTCATAGAAAACGTTATGCAACATTGAAAATCATTCTTTTCTGAGTGAAAATGAAAATATTTTTTTAAAATTAAAAAGGGAACTATTGGCAGCAATTGGGGGTAAAAATTTATAGACACCTAAAAGTAGGCAACAAAATTTTAAAATTGAGCTACAAAATAAGCTAGGTTTCCAGTAAACTAATGTTTTTTCAATAATTCCCAGCATAAGGTAGTTAAAATGAAATAAAATTTAATTTTTCCGGCAAAAAATGGGGTCATCGTTCTTTTCTGAGTAAAAATCAAAAAATATTTTTTGAAATTAAAAAGGGAATCAGTGGCGGCGATTGGGGGGTAAAAATTTATGCACACCTAAAAGTACTCCGGAGGGGGTAGACAACAAAGTTTAAGAATTTAGCTACAAAATTAGCTAAGTTTCCGGTACACTGATGATTTTTTAAAATAATCCCTAGTATTAGGTAGTTAAAATGAAATAAAATTTAATTTTTTCGGCAACAAGTGGGGGAGGGACGGCCACCCCCTCTCAACCCGAGTCGCCGCCACTGAAGGGAACTGTTGATTTAATGGAGAATTACGCCTGGAATACATTTTTAACTAATTGTATAATTTTTATCATTTATTATCTTATTGAAATAACTCAATTCAACCAAAGATTTACTTGCACAATTTTGCTAATGTGATATTATACTCATATTAAGTTATAACTAGTGGATAACGATTCTATTAGATTAATTTTAATAATGCAAGTGATATTGGGTGCTTAAACATAATAATCTCACTTCTGGTCCAAAAAGCAAGCTTAGTTAGGCAACCAACTATTTCCGACATGATTTCTTGCTCGTATTAATTACTCTATACGTTCCAAACATCAGATTAAGTCGGAATATCTAATAAAGATAATTTCACCACTGAGCTAATTTTGGGACCATAGTGATGCATCAGTTATTACCTAATGCAGAGTGGATGAGTAAAAAAAAGTCAAGATAAAAAAAATTGAAAATAAAAAAGAGTGCCTCTCTTTGGCTGCAGTAATAGTCCTTTCCTCTCTGCGGTAATGATGTTCTCCGTAAATAAAGTAATTATGATATTAATAGGGGAGGCAAGAAGGGGGCGAGAAAGTGTTGAAGAAATATTAATTCATTTTCCTATTTTCTTTGCAGAAAGGGAGAAAAAATATTTTAATGCATATCTAAATAATGAGAAAGTTTCAGTGTAATTTGGATCTGAAATAAAGCAAAGAAATGTGAAATTTTAATTTAAAATCACAACAAATTTGGAAAAAAGGGAAAAATTATTATGAGACAGAAAAAATTATTTTTCATTTCAGCTTGTTGCCTTTTATCACAGTCCATGTGGCGTTAAGCAAACAGGTCATACCAATTGATTTGGTGTTATTCACAATTTTTCAGTTTATAATCCAGTGAATAATTAACAAACGCTCGTGACCGAACCTTAAGAGAATCTTTAAGTTTCTCTTAATCACAGAATAAGTCCTTCGCTCATAAATTATAATTCTGAACTTCTTTATGGATTTATTGCCTCCATATTATTTTAATTAGTTTTATCATTTTCCGATTGTTATAACATGCTTCAGCTAAATCATACGCTAGAATTCATATTGACATCAATTTTACCATTACAGTACTATCTCACATATCGTATTCAAACACTTGCAAAATTTATGTGTACGTATATGCATGAATTCTAATTCTAGTTCCTATTACTACATTGTATTCATTATCATTCTAAGCTAATAAGAATAAATTTGCCCTATTTTAATAAAACACAGCTTGTCAATCTACAAATTTCCGAGAAATCATGTCCTCTTTTAAATTCAAAAAATGTTAAAAAAGAGACCCGACGAGAAAATTCTGATTCATCTCCGAAAATATTCTCTTTCAAAATATAGTAATGTGCACCAATGCTCTTTTTTAAAAGTGGTTTATAATAATTCTTAAAATGACATGCTTTCAAATTTTCTTTTAGGTATATGCTGCATTTCTGTTACCATTCTTCGGAAAAAGTATTTATGAATTTCGGAACTTCCATCTTTGTCTCTTATGGTCACTCGCTGAATTTATAAATACTTTTACTTCATTTTTTATGTTTGTAAAGATGGAATTTTATAATCAATTTTTCACTCATTTCTTGGTATGCCAGAGGCTTGAAATTTTAAATACTTCTTTATTCTCAATGACAATACATATTTTATTATTTTCAGAACTTAATTATTAGTTAATCGTTAAGTAAATTAAATTTTAATTCTGTTCTAGCGGCGCCACTTTGTAGCAGAAATAATAAATCTCAAGATTCAAAAAAATAGGAAATAATTAATATAAAAAACATCTGCTATTTAGTAATAAAAGTGTGCGTTTAAAATCAGTTTTAGATTAAATTTATTTATGATTTTTTTTATCATTCAGATTCGATAAATAGTATATAGTTTCTTATAATTTTCCCTTACTACCGATAATTTTTGCTCCAAAGTGAATTCAAATCCTACCTGAACCTAACTTTAGAAATCATGTCCTTTCCATATTCGAAATATTTTTCAGTTTGATTACATGGCCAAACATAATTCACTTTTGTATTAATTCATTTAAAACTGAAGGGAAATAAAGGAAGAAAAAATAATAAATAGTGAAAATAAAAGTTATTTAAATATGAAAAAAGGGATTTTTAATTTAAACAAGAAAAGTGTCAAATGCTAAAAAGAACTACTGAAGAAAAATGCTTCTTAAACAGTGAGTCGTGCCCTCATTTAGGTTCATGTAAATCAATGTATAGAGCACAAAGCTTTCACAACAAATTCCCATCGCGAGTTCTTTATTCCAAGTTTAAATTACTGTATTCTCTAACGCCATTTACTTTTTAGCAAAAGAAATGGCCGTAGGTTAAGTACCATCTAGTTCAAGCATTCCGTTTCAAACCCTGCACATCAGATTCTTCATAAGCTGATAGATGAAAAAGCCTTTTCGAGTTAAGGCAATGTTTCCCAACCTTTTCTGTACCTTAAACCTTTTTAAAATTCTTATGCCCCCTGTGTAACATATACATAATATTTAATATTCAAAAATGAATTGCTCACTGAAGAAGCTTAAATGATAGTAGGTTTTAGAAAGAAATAAGTAGGAAAATATTCAGAAACACGATAAGTAAATTTTCATAACAGATGATGGAGAACTGAAATTCAAATACGAAATAATTTTAATTGAAGATTTTTTTACAGTGGAACCTAGGAAATCCGAACTCATTGCGCTGACCTCTGTTCGGATTACGGAAAATTCGGATTATCCGAGAAATTCGGTAAAACCCTCTTGATATACCAAATGCAGTAGTAACTAGTTATATTCTCAGTAGAAGATTGCTTTTAAACTCTGGACGAGTCCATTCTTAGATTGTCTCCTTACCAATCAAATTGCGCCCCTGTGGGACTTGGAACCCACGTTGGGAAACACTTACTTAAGGTATTTCAATTAATCTCAATGCTTGTATTAATTTGGACTGTTTTTTATTCATTATTCCCTTTTCTTTGTATTTCTCAACTATTTTTCAGTTTTGGTTAGACAGCAAATTTATGGAGAAGAATTGATCGCGAACTTTTTTTCACGTCCGCTAAGTTGTCGTGAAAAATGAAAAATTTAAGTCTGCTGTAAGCGATTATATATATTATGAATTTAGTTAAAAGTCCAATTTTCATACCGATTCTCAGTCCGATCTAGAATCAAAGCATTAAAAGATGTCAACATAATCTAATTAAAAACGGCAATCATGTCCACATCCAAATTGTGCAGGCCTTAAGGCTGGTCTGAATTCGATTTGACAAGCCAAAATGCAAATGAACAAAAAATTAGAGAGTTACATGCGTGTGCCTTTCTCTGTCAGGTATAAAGGTTTTGATCAAATTATATAATCCAGATATTGATTTCCATAAATACCATTCACCTTGTATTAATGAAACAAGATACTGGCTATAATAACAACGTTTTTCTAAATTTGCATGACGGTTTGCCTTTTGACAGAATTGCACTGAACAAAAAACCCGCATGCACAAAAAGAACAAATTGCTAGGTTTGGGTCGAAGCTGCATCAAAGGTACCTTATTTGTTGCATATCTCAAAGAAACTGCCAGGGATGGTGGTGGTGGTGGGGGGAACAAAAAACTTATACCACGCAAATGCATTAGTCATTACTAAAGCATCAAAAGAAATAGTCCAAGACAGTTAATAACTTTGATTTTGAATCATTAAATTGGAATTTTGCGGGGCCAAGCAAAATTTTAAATAAAATAATTGGCGGGAGCCGGGGGAAGTATGTATTAAAAGCCACGAGCACCGACCACGAGCTAATGATCACAATGAGAGGGAAATCTGTATCTTGCACTTAATGACTTTTTCTCATCCATTAATCATTCTGTGTCCCCTCTTTCCAGATGATAAGTAGGTCTCTCCTTCAAGAAGACCATTAGCGGATGACCACGTGAGAAAAGTCCGACGAGTTTTCTGTTTTCATTGTCAGACAGCAGCATTGTGTTGCCTAATGGAGTATTATTCAATTATATTTTAAAAGTTTCCAAATGAAAGGTTGTGGTTGCGTCCTCACTAACAGATCGATTTGGGGACAGACTTGGAGTCTTTTCTTCAGGGGATATTATCTTTGGGATTAGGTGTGAATGGAAAGTTTTCAATGGTAGCCAAGAGGCTTTTAATTATTTCCAGTGTTGGCAATTCCATTGTATGTGGTTTGTGCTCTTTCTTAAGGCTGTCTTTTAGGTGTCGTCATAGATGAAATTCTGTCTATGGAAAATCAGCTAGAAAAATCATTAGATATATCCCATTCACAAAAACATAAACTTGATTGTGGTAATCATCAAAATTAAGTTTGAATTAAATAATTTTTATTTTTAGTATTTAATTTTTGATATCACGACTGCAAATATAATGCCCATATATTTATATGATAAATGCTTGATATCACCAATACTGAGCATGCCAATCTAAAAGATCCAAAAATCAAATTAGAAACATTTTTGATTTTGTAGTACAGATATGCAACTTTATAAACGAATAGAAAATATTATTTCTTCGTACTACTAATCAGTTAAAAGAATAGAATTGCAATGAAAAATACCTAAAAGTTAACGTGGCTTTATACTTCAAAATTTTTTTTAAAAAATATTTTTGTTCTAAATTCTATCTATGATAACTATTTATTTATTTACCGCTTTTGGTTATTTTCATGTTTTAATCCTTATCTCAAGCTCAATTAATATTCCACATGTTAGTTTGATCATCTTAAGGAATTATTTGGATAGTTAACATAAAAATATTATACAAAATACTTTTATAGCTTCATTTTTTTTTTGTCAACTTAAAGTGTACTTTCTAAATGTTCCATTCATTTGAGTTTTTAAAATGAGATAGACAATAGAGTCTATTGATTATAATAAAATTCTCTTGTAAAGAGATTTAGATGTGTAAAAAAAATAAGACAATGTTGACTTAAATAACACAAAAATTGATTTATACAGAACTGCCTATTCTATCAAAGCATATTTTAGAAAACTTAGCCTCAAGTTTCGATTTAATGCAGATTATTACCTTAAAATATCATATATCAAAATCGTTAAAGTATGATAACTGAGTATGAAAATGCATTACGTTGTTATAATTTATTTACAGTGATTTCGAAATTGTCCACTTAGTAATCAGAATGGTTTAAACTCACTTTCGTTGATTTATGGTGCCAGGTGTTTGTAACATAATGATGACTAGACGAATAAAACGTTACGAATCTTCTAATATAATTTAATTTTAATGCTAATGCATGCTAAAATACTATCCATAAATTATGAATATTGTATACTCTTATTCAAAATGTTACTGCATACATTGCTTGTGTATGCAATAAGTAATAACATTTTGAGTATTAACATTTCAACAAATAATGCATTACTTGTGCAATTTTAATGTATATTACGTTTCTTGAAACGATCTTGTTGTTACGAGCTAGACGATTTAAGGCAAGAGAAAAATAATTGGTAATGGCGAGAAAGAGTAATTTAGAGAAATATAAAACCTACGCATTAAAAATCTCTTTCAAAATCTTTAAGTAAAGACTAACTTAAGTATTCTTTGCAATTTACTAATATTAAATTAGTTAAAACAAAAACTATTTTAGTACCTTGTCTTTGCACCAGATTTTAAGGCAACTGAAATATCTTATTTATAATATTTTAATCGGCAGATAATCGAGAATAATAATCTTTTTTTCAATAATCTAAAAGGATACTACACATTTGATCACCATTATTAACTTTCAGCAGGAACTTATACCTATTTATATTATAGGATTATTACAATGTTGATAAATATTGCAATAGGATCTTGTATTGCAGTTCATTATTTAGTACTGTAATATTCCTTTTCGTACGATAGTCTGTTACATTACATTAAGAAAGATAGTTAAAAAAAATCAATAATTAAATAAAGTATACAGCTAATCGAAGTTAATTTCAAAGAATTACACGAGTGGAAATATCAGAAATATAAGAACACACTATGAAAGCCCTGCCGAAGCGTACCGGGGCTTTAGAAACCTGGTGATTTGTTCTCGACTTCAGGATCAGAAGATTCCAGGTTCGAAACCCGATTCCACCCAAGATTCGTCATGTATGTAGGCTCAGCTTATATTGGGCCAAATGCGCGCCAAATCTGACCTCGAGCGAGTTATGAGGTCTTTCCCAAAATACTCCTAGTGTTGTTTCAAAACTGGAGATTAATATAATTTAAATAATACACACACACACCAGTTTTGCTTGTAAATGAAGTTTCCGAAATGTATGCTTGTTTCTTCAATAAAACTAAACAGCTTACAAGAATAATGCAACATTTAAAATTAAGTGCTTAGAAGGTATTGTGATATTTGTAAATAATATGAAAAAAACATTTCATACAATTAATATCGAATAATATAATTTTAAGTTTTATTAAGTGCGTATTAACATACTTAAAATAAAATGACGTCATAAAAATATAATCTATTTTAAAAAGAAATTAATAAAATCAAAGCAATCGCTTGGAACGTGCATATGTGGAAAAAGTGAAGTAGAAATATAATGGCATTATTCATTTGTTTTGTTTTGTGAACGCTGCCTGGCAACGAGAAAAAAAAAATGTTTTTGGAATTTGATGTTGACTTCAGTAATTTAGTAAATAGATTATAAATAAAACCTTTTTATGTTAAAAAATTGTCTGTTTGTTTTATAAGTCCAGAACAAATGTGTTGTTCTGAAGGAGGACATCATCCTGTTTAATCTAATGATAGAAATACAATGAAGTATAATTTCTGAAAGTTTCTCAAATCCGAAAATCCCACCTAAACCATATTTGAACGTTTAAAGCGCAGTCGCTTCTAAAAGAGGGCCTTCAACTTTTATTCACTTTATTTCCTTCGATTTTCTCTTCTATCTGATCACGAAGAAGAAATAAAAAGCGGCAAGAGACCCATGGGGAAAACTCATCTCCCGACGTCTTGGGAGGAAAATCGAATCCGGCTCCCCGATGAGTTGTCCGGCAACTTCATTTCGCAATGAGTGGACATCATGGGAGTGGACACAGGAATGACAGCCACTGACACGGCTCGGATCTAAGGTGGGGAGGCATTAAATCGGCGATCGTTCTCATCCCGAATCATCTCCTCTTTCAACAGCCCTGCAAAAAGAAAAAGAAAAAACAAAAAGAAATTCTTGGAGTCGATGCCACATTGGCGATTCTATCGCACCAGAAGAAAATATTTTTACAATTATGCTGGGAAATGGCTTTTGGAAAAATTTAATGCAGCAAAGGGGAGTCTACAAGGTGTCCCGAAAACTGTCATATTTAGAAAGAAAATCAAACTTATAAGCTAAATTATCTTCACTGCCAAAATATTCTCTAGATGTTGATCGTCTCTCTCAAAGTGTAGGGGAGAGTCGTCGAATTTGGTCCAGCACATAGAATAGGCAGGTGACATAGCTCTAATTCTATTAAATATTTTGGGCATAAATACGTTGTAACGATGTAAATGGGATGCAAGAAATCCTTTTTAACAGAAAGAGTTATGTGGTTACAGTTAGAGAACAAGTAGGTATTTAGATATCATCAATTAAATATTTTAACAAAAGACAAAAAGCCTTTACTCTGTGTTAATATAAGTAGGAAAATATGTTATTATATCCTCAGATAGGAAATTTGTTTGACTATAATTTAATATAATCATTTAATTAAGCAAGCTCGGGGGGGGGGTCTTGTTATTGACCAAAAGTTGCCTAGATTGGACAGCAAAGAGTTTGCCTAAATTGTACAGTTTAAATCGATAGGATTATTATCGTGAACTACGACAATAGCTTAGAAAGCAGTTTATCACCACTAGCAGTCCTTATAAATTGGAAGTAGATGAAGTAAAAGCAAAAAACAATAAAAGGGCACTGAAGCCATCAAATGTTGCATCAGAAAAAATACGAATTAAAGATAGTATCATTTGCAAGGAAACAAAGGGATATTAGGAAGTGATAAAGGGCATAAAATGTCATAATTGGGTCGTACAATGCGTGCTAGCGTGAATTTGAGAATAAAAAATATTTTGGATTTAATTGTGCTTAAAGAAATTGGTGGTCCAATTTGGACAGCCGATTTCCTTGATGAGACAGATAACACAAGTTTTTAGAGTATTTCTTTTCCTACTATAAAATATATTTCATAAAGAATTAATTACAATGTTTTGAAGATAAATGCATTACAAATAAATTTCACAACTTATTTTTCATTAAAATTACTTCTCTATCACTATATATTAAAAAATGTCCAGGTGGTCGAAATTTGGAGATCCTCCCCTATGCCCCATTCCAAAGTGATGCACATGACCAAGTTTCTGAAAAAAAGTTGTCAGGGTTAAATATTTATATATTCTTATATATTTTTCTTCTTCTGATATGCGAAGTTTCAAAAACGAATGAATCATAATCGTTAAAATATTTGATCTTGAGATTTTAGTGAATCTCTACGTCTTAGACCCCAGAAACCTTTTTTAATTATGTCTGAATGTCGGTCGATCTGTGTGTGGTTCATTAACAAGATAAGTCAAAAACATAACGTACTAAATGATTGAAATTTGGTATCTGGTATTTGCACCAATTGTAGATCTCTCTCTCGTGTTTTGGACAATAGGGAATACATGTCTGGCATAGGGAAGTCTGCCTGTCTGTCCGTCAGTGTGCATATCAACACGATAACTCAAAAACGCAATGAGATAAATGGATGATATTTGCCAAATGGCTTTAACACCAGAATTATATATCTGTATTAAATTTTAGACCAAATCGGTCAACTGGTTGACTGTCTGTCAATTTATATATGCCTGAGTATGTAAAAGCGATAAATCAAAAAATACAGCAAGCTAAGGGAAGAGTTTCGGCATTTGACTTTTCCGCAGAACTCATAAATCATTGTCAAATTTTGAATAAAATTCGTCAATACATCTTGATATCAAAATATATGTGTATCAAATGTTTGATCCAATCGGTCGATAGGAAGAGGTCTAAGATGCGTACTCGATTCTTTTCAAAGCTACATTCCATATCTGAACTTGTTAAGACTTTTTTTTGTCAAGTTTAACCCTTTGCGGACAGGAACGGCGTATAGAGTGCGCCAGTGGATATTTACTATAAGCTGAATAAAAACAATCGGAGGTGAAGAGATAGCCACCTCACATTAACATTCCCCTATTTGCTCCGATAGTTACCACTGACAATGAATTAGTCAGTTCGGTCTCATCGTGCTTGAAAGTGCATGAAACGTTCTCCACGACCCAGTCTGGCTATCAAGAAACGGTGGGAAATCCCTACAGAGCAATTTGGCTGTTTCGGAAGAAGTAAAGCAAGAAAATATCAGCCGAGGACGAATCTAATGCATTATAACTCGATGGAGAAATGACTGAGTACAGCGACTAAGGACCTGATTCTGGGAGAGACGTGGAGGACAATCCAGTTCACGAAAAATTTAGCGACTCAAACTCGAACACCCATCCATTCAACCTCTAATTTTATTATATCTTAAAAACTAAAGTTGTGCATAGTTAAATAAGCGTAGAGTTGAATAAAACGAGATGGCGCATAAAGTGCGCCAACCTGATTTGAGTGTTCTAAAAAGTCACCTGTCCGCAAAGGGTTAAGGTGTATTCTGTAAACATCCCCTGTAATGAACAGGGTACCGAAAGCAACCGAATAATAGCTGCGGAATCTGAAATTATATCAAATATGTTGGAGAGAGAGTTTCGATCTACGGTGAAGAGCTGGAGAATAATGCTTTGATATGCAGGTTAGACTCATTGAAATGTGGTGAATTTGTGACCGAACGTGGATGCACATTACCATAATATGGTATATTCTGTAATAAAATCAGTTAATGCAGGAAATATATAGTGTCTTGATAGACATCCTGTTTTGTATTTATATTCGTCATACTTAATATGTTTTATTATTTCATTATTCAGCAATAATAAAACAATAGTTTAAACGTTCATCGATTCTAAACTAATATTTTGAAATGTTCATTTATGTAAATTTTCCTAGCGTCCTCGATGTATGTATTTCCTAATAATGCCTTTTATTGATTTTTTAAAAAAATGAATGTTTTTTAAATCTAATAATGTTTTTTAATAGATTAAAAAACATTCAATTTTTAAGTTGTCATGAATAGGGGATTACGAGTGGAAAATATTGTAGGAACCGTGACCGACTTGATCCAAAATAAAATTATGAAATTTAACACTAGATTATAAATTTATTTACTGTACTCAATAACACATAAAAATCTCTTACTATTTCATAATTTTAATTTTTCTTGGAATAACTAGAATGCGGCTTGTTAATATACAAGTCCTACGAATAAATCAAGTTCGGCAATTTATCGAAATAGTAGAATATTAATGAGCATTTGACCCAAAAGATCACAATGAAATCTTCTTTTCCGTGAGGCGTATAACAACATGTTATTAAACTTTTCGATGAAGCACAGGCAGTTTTTCTTGCTGTGAAGACAAGCACTTAGCTTGTCAGTTCATCAAAAGGAATCGCAATGCTTTAACGCATATAAAAACAGTAAAGCTTGATTCTCTTATGGTTTTATTTGTGTAGCGGATTACAGTTTTGCCTACAGTCATATTGTTACAAGGTGGTCTAGTCACGATTTCACATTTGAAAAACATGTCATCGAACAATAAATCTGAAACGGAATTCATTTATACAATTTACAATTTAAATGGACTTTTATACCGTAATCTTCAGTTTAATGTATACTATCAAAAAGCATTAATGTTTATACCAAAGATAGCTACATTGAAAGATTATATTTAACAAACGGAACATTAAATATTAATAAAATTCAAATGCTGAAAAAAGAATGAATCTTTCACAAAGAATGTCTTTTAAGAATAGAAAACTTGTTGATTTGATTTTTTTTTTGATGTCGTCTTTTTTCCTACCTCCAAACTTTATGAGTTCAAACCCTTTCATCATTAGCATATACAAGCAAATAAGAATTTAATTATATTCACAAATGACTTCAGTAAAATATTTCATTTGTTTACATGGATAAGAATGTTTTTTTTTCTGTATCCATGTGAGATAATTGTTTCAGGAAAGGGGCGAAAATCCGGATGTCAAAAATACTGAACTTAAAGTGACATTTTTCTTATTGGATATACTGAATTGCAGATATCGAATTTTGGATATCCAGATAAATATAACATCAATTTGTAGTGATTTTCGAATCTTTTTTATAAATCATTCAAAAAAATCATGTGATAACAAGTTTATAAAATTATTTATCAAATATTTAAGAAAAGAGAAAAGAACATATATGTGATTAATAGCTCCCATCAATACCCTTGAAAATTTAATACAAATTCTTCATATTGTTAATTTTACTTCATAAGACAGTTTAGTATAAAAATTATCACTTGAATTAACTTAATTCCTCTAGTTACTCTCATGAAAACTTTCAACGAATCTTATCGTTCAATATTATTTAATTTTTAATGAAATTTGCTAACAGTTTTCTAGTATGGCAATTGCTTAATATGGAAAATATTTAAAATAAATTCGATTTACATATCCAGTTTTTCTGCTAACATTCAAAAAAGAAAAAACTCTCGCTAGAGGAAAAACTTTGGCATTGAAAACATTTACTTAAATTTAATGCTTAATTTCAAGCCAAAAAGAATCATCTGTAAACGGCATGACTGTCTGTTCGGAAGATTTGGCTAAGCAGGCAACTTCTGCGGGGCTTTTCCAGAAAATAATATTATAAATAAGAATTTATTATTTAAATTTATTAAACACTCTCATTACTTTTAAATTTCTCTTCGGAATTTATTTATTAATATATTTTCCAATTCTGCTTGCAATTTTTTCTTTTTGAATTTATTTATGTATAACCGACTTTTTAATGCCTGGTATATGATGAACGGTTCTTTTATAGAGAGTAGACAGCTACACTAAACAGATTTATGATCACAATAAAAAAACAATGTTCATAAATTCCCTGAATGTTCTGTAAGCAGTCGGGCAAGACTTTTTGATACTTGGTCGGTATTGCAATAGGAAACGGTAGAAATACGTAGGAAAAGTATGTAAAAGTATCGATGTTATGAAAAGTAAGTAAAAGTATTTCGACAAGTTTTCAATGCTTGTGTGTGTGTTCTTTTTTTTCATCCTTCAGTTACATTTTTAATATTCTTTCATTCCATTCACGCTGGAATCCTTTTCTCCGATTTGAAGTATTTTCGCTTTCTCATATACGAAGTATACAGAAAGAAAGTATTGGAAACTTCAAAGAAATCGATACCCAGATGTTGAGGAATTTCCATGTTTAAGACTTCCTGAATAACGAGTAAACAATTTTTGGTATATTTTCTGT